>UELX01002410.1:0-31417 GCA_900480035.1 Eupelmus urozonus | reverse complement strand
AGTCTGTTAACATTTTTTGCCTGTTACTAAATTGTCTGTTAAATTAACAGACAAAACCTGTCAATTTATATATGTATGTTCAATGCCTTACAGACGTTTTGTCTGTTAAAAGTAACGTACATTCTGTCTGTAATTCGTTTTTAACAGACTTGTCTGTTTATATTTCTAACCGTGCAGGAAAGAGCTTTTAAAAGAAGGTAAAGGGTGCAAAAATAAAGAGTACATATATTTTAAAAACAGAATTGTGATGTTGATATATTAATTAGATTTTTTAACAGTATAACACCATCATTTAATCCGCAGGTATTCTATTTATATGTGTATGTTAAGTATAATTTAAACATTTCAAGTAACAAGACATTAAACAATTAATCACAACTATACAAAATATCTTACTTATCGAACGCTACTTATTATGCCACAATACTTCTATTCTTAAAATCATTAATCTACTTCGCAAAATTATTACGAATTATTTATTTACAACCTTATTCATCAAAGCATATCGTTTAATGAAACAACATGCGCTAGATAAAACTCTGTTTTATCGCATTTCGTCTATCTGTTAATCTCTCTGTTCGTTACCTTAAGCTGTATTTTGCGCAACAATATAAAAATCGATTCCAACAAATACAAATGATCTATGAGAATTCTCTAATCTAAGGTCTGTACATAGGCTGGCGGTAAATAATAAAACAATAATTTTTGTCAACAGACAAAAGACGCATGACAAAATACTATTGCATAAGCACATTTTTGGGGCTCATTGCACCTTATATGTGGTCACCCACAAGATTGCTTCACTTCCGATTGTCCTCGGAGCCTCCACGATTGTCGTTTACGAGCCTTTGTCTAACGCTAGCCCAATAAGGAACCGGAAGTCACGATTTCATAGTCAAACTTTAATGACTCGACATCAATGTCGAATACCGCGTAATGTTAACCCAACGCTAAATATGAATACATGTTACGGTTTAAGTATTTATGAAAATCACGATTTAACCCTTTTGATCACTGGATTCAGCATGAACTTTAAAATACTAGATATAACTTGTAATGATAAACAAGAAGATTGTAAAGAGAACATAAAATTATCGTAAATATTCGCAATTCATTAGAAAATTAATACTTTTCTTTCAAAGGGTTAAAACTTTTTGTTGCTTACTATATTCTATCATATTTTACTGTCATGAGCATTATCTTTAAAATGAATATATCATTAACATTTTTTTGTTTCGAATTTGAATTACGCAACTTTGAAAAATGTATAACAAAATGAAAATAGTTAAATGCGCCGTTCCAATTACAATAATTTACAAGACAGTATTTTGTAAGAGTACAGACAATATTGTAAACTTGAATATTTTTAGATTCTACAAGACACAATTCTTGGCTTTAAGTTACAATGAGTAACTGACGTTATTCATGCATAATTAAGAGAAAATTTGAGTAGTAAATAAATACTTTACATATTCATATGTAAATCTAAAATTATCCAATAAATTACAAAAAATTATCCACGAAAGACACGATGCGCACGATAAAAAATGACACACTCGTCATTGCGTTCGTGTATTCGATGATTACACCGAACTTATGAATAAATGATGATTTCAATGATGTCGAGATCTGTTCTTTCTCACCCTCTTACAGTGCTTTTTTTGATAAATTCAAATGCATTAAATTCTTCACCCACCGACATGTGACACGCGAATATCAAAGATGCAATACAATTATTTACAAGCAAAATGAAATAAAAACGACTTAAGAGGGCTCATGAATTTAAATGTACACTGGCAGTATGCATATTGGTAAAGCACGATTGTAGCTTAAGACAGTAACGTCGTCGTCAGAATCGATTCGGTCGTGCTGCTAGTGCTGCTAGCCAAAGTTGAATTGAGAACTGCGCTCAGCGTCGTCGACAGAATTGATTCGGTCGTATTACTAACAACCGGCTCTTTTGCGGTGTACAGAGCAATGATGTCTAATATTGAAATCCAGGTGCCGGAAACGAGGGCGCATGCAGCAATGAGCACAAGGAAGCTGTTTTTCCAGAGACGCCAGTTCCAGGTGCCAAGATGGGCCTCCCAGCAAGACACTGTCTCGACGACTGCTGGAATGCAGATACCCAAGAAGGAGAAGAATATTGCGCCAACCAGCGAGATGAATGGTTCTAGCTCTGGGACCAACATGGCCACACTTACTGCAATGGCAAATGATTTTATTAATGACAAGAATAATAATTTGAAAAATATATGTTATTGTGTCGCTAAATTTACTAAATATGAGTACTGTATTATAAAATATGTGAGATATTAATAAACGAAGTTAAAAGAAAAGGCTATTTTGTATCTAATAGTAGTGTGTTACAATGGAAAATAATAAAATCTTAAAAATGTATCTTTACCTGTGAGAAGAACCATAAGAATTCTCATAACAGTTTCTCCTAAAACTTCCCATCTGTGACTGAACTTGTGCTTGATAGAATTCCATATAATCTCCAGGGGCACGAAGTACTGTAGGCCATAAGTCAGTATGATGGCCAGTGCGATCAGGATCTTTACAATCTGCCCAGGGCTGGAATTAATAAAGGATTTCATTTATTATTAATCATTTACACAATAGGCGATGATTCAATATGGTAATTAGGATTAGCATAAAGTCAAAACAATAAAAGTAGTAAAATATAATATAACCTATATAAATCAATTTATGGAAATACTTACATTTGATCGGTCGGAAGATTGAATGTGATACTGCCTTGAGCTGCATCTCCAAAGCTTAAGTATCCAAACACTCCCATCATTGTATAGAGAGAGATGACAACCGTCATTGAAATATTAAGAACGCCAGGGCATCCGATGAAATGACCTGGATTCGCCATACTATTTTCAATAGGCATCACCTATAAATCATAAAAATAACTTATTAATAACAAAATTTTAGTTCTTTAGTAAAAATTATTAATTTTTTTATTTCTCGAAGATGTTACAGGTTTCCTACGCCATATAATAATATTTAATATACTATTTTTCACAGTGTGTAAACTTTAAATTTAATTATCGTGGAAGTAAGTGCCGGTTTCAAATTAAAATATACCACATTTACTTAGTAGGAATAAATTTTTCGAAATCTATTTACAGCAAAAACAAGGAAGTGATAATGTCAATGTACTTACAGTGCCAATTCCTTCTATTGCGAAAATGACGGTCGCAAAGAACTTGGGCATCTGAGCCCAAGTGGACACGTAGTGAATATCTTCCAGCTTCTGAAGGTCGCTGAATACATAGTAGAGCGTGATCGCGAAGCCGACCGTCAAGGACATGTTGGCGATGACCGAAAAAGGAACAAGGATCTTTAGATGCCGGATTTGTCCGAGAAGGACTACCGCAGGTATCAGGCAGAGCATGTACGTCCTTACTGGAATGTCCATGTTGCTGTAGTAGTCACCCAACTGTAAACAAACAAATGATTTTTTAGTTATAAATTTGTATTGATTATTTGTAATAATAAAATGTATCCAGGTGTTAATAAACTATTTTTAAAACATGCAAAATATTTAGCTTATGCATCATCATGTTTGTATAATAAATATTTGCATGGATATTAAATTTCATAAAACATCATATTACAAAATGTAGGACAGTATTATCTAAACTTAAAAAACTCTGGAATAAGTCATACAAAAGATTATCGCGTCAACCTCATTTACATTTATTTTTATTTTTCAAGCAATCATAAACTCAGGTTAAATAAAGATATATAGTTAGCAAGACTTTTTTATGAAACATAAGGTATTTTAAATCTTATGAATGTATGTAAATTGCATTTCACATATGACAAATACTATTTATAAAGATTGCGGTTTAGTTTTTTGTGCAAAACTTTCCTGTTAGCGAATTAGCTGTTGTCAAAAAGAAAAGAAATAATAAAACTGTCAGGTTCAACGCTCAGTATATAAATACCAGGAATCGAATTCACAAACGTATTTGAATAAGAAAAAGTAAAATCCTATTAAATCCCATTAAATAACCCACTGAATGGGGAATATTCCAGTAAAAAATATCTATTATAATAGACTTTTTTAAACATGGTATGGGTTATATATTTAATACACCAAAAGCCTATTTTCATACATAAAATTACACTAAATTAATAAATAACACAACACACATTAAAAAAGAAACTCATCTAACACTCACCTGTTTGATTCCGTTGGCTATGAACACGATGTAAACGCAGGAACCACCAACATAGGTAGCACAAAGCGCCCCGTTCACCAGAGTCCTGGCGAAATTGCTGTACTTCCTAAGCGGCTGAGGTCCACATTCAAATGCAGCGGCTGCCGTGTCAGCATATGTCATCTGAGGTGTCTTTGTCCTTCGGCAGAGGACATGTGACGACTTGACCAGGATATGCACGCAATGCGAGCAAAGAATGCCGATGAGGATAGTGCCGATGCCACCGACAATTAAACCACCATTTTTTATGGCACTGGGCATGGCCAGGATTCCCGTACCCAGCGACGACTTGATCAGATGGGTGGCCGAGCCAGCGTCTCTGTAAGCAAGAAGAATAAGATGATTAGCCAATGCTCGGTTTTTTTAATTTATGACTTGATTTAGTTAAACAGTAAAATTATTTTTCTCCACACGGCACACTGTGAGAAAATTATACAGCACGCGTTTCCCGCTCCTCGTGGAGAAAAATAGTATATGCACCATGGGAGTAAGTAAAGAAAGCCTCAGACTGCGTGTTTGTCATTACACGCAGTCTGAGACAGTCTTTACTTCTATACTCCCTAGGTGCATAATGTACTATAGTTTTAATCTATATATTTGGTTGAGATATTAACAAGTGACGAAATTTATTTATTTTTTTTTTTTGGTATCTTTAAAAACATATACTCTCTTTTTTCTTTATATTTTTAAACTTAAAAGGTAAATTTACTTTTAATATTTACGTAATGTAAACAAACTTCATTTTGTTTTTAGGTAGATATTTGACTAAAATTATCTTCGCGTTTACTAAGACGTCTATCTTAAGTGTCTGTTACTACTTACAATACTTCTATTTAAGAAAAAATCATGTTTTTAAATTCCAAAGTTTCATTTATTTATGCATTTTTTGGTCAGTAAATATTCAAGAATTTAAGAGAAAACTCTTTCAATTATCGTTTACATTCTTACAAACACCTAAGGTAAACAAGATATTATACTTATACTGCAAAGTAAAACAATTATTTTAAACAAGTTGAAAATAAACTTCTGAGGAAAATTTAAAAAGCACAGAAAACGATTACACCAGAAAAGGAACAAAATTATACAATCGGAAATGATACATTTCATTACCATCACCAAATATCATCAGAATAACGAAATCATGTAGGTGGTAGACAAAACATTCAAAACAAGATGTGTATAAGAGGAATAGTTCTACGAACACTCTAAAGTTAAAGCATAAGTAAAGAAATCCGGTAAGTATAGCTTGAATGGTATCAATACAAGACCTAGAGACATGTATAGTGATCTTTTATGTATAACGTGAAAAATAATTATATATTTATAATAATGTAATGACTACAAGTAATGATATTGGAATTTTTACTTTAACTATAAAACAAATAAGGGTAGAATATTTTAAATAGATTTAATAATCACAAAAAAAATAATACTGTGTGACGAAGCTGTTTAAAAGAATTAATTTGCAGTAAGTAAACTTCCATTTAAGCACATTACATGATTGCATTTATGCTATATTCTTGAATAAAATGTCGCTCATAGAAGAGTAAAGTGAAATACAGAATAAAACTGTAATAATTATGGACATATTATTTTTAAAAGGTGTGTATTACTTTTTCAAGATGTTAGGATTGATGACTATAAATTTTAATTTCAAAGAACTAAAAAGTGGTAAATTAAAAAATGCGTTATCGACGAATTCAAAAATAGGATTTATGTACAATATATCTTTAGCTGCCGCATTAATAATTGTAAATATATATGGATCAAATGCTATGTATCATCGTGAAAAATACTATGATGGGCGGCCAATATTCGATAGATTAAGTATTACCGCACATTGTTCATGCTCATATTTTATTTGGATGTGTATATTAGTACTCTTTTGTGTCCGACAAAAAAAAATTGTCGAAATGGCTGTCAAATTACAAAATTTAATGATAACGCTAATGAATATTGATAGAATAATTTTCGAAATAAATATTACAAAAACAAGTTTTTTTATAAATATTATTTTATGGTTTTTTTTGGCGGGTACATTCATTAAATTTGCTTATATATCTTTATCAGTTTTCATATATTCACTGTATTGGACTTTTCCACTTATTGTAATAAATTGGGTAGTCATACAGTATAGTATGATTCTTCAGATAGTATTGAGCATTTTTAAAATAATAAACAAAAATTTTTATAGTTTATTTTACGATGATAGAATTCAGCTTGTTCGTAGTAGCAATATAGAAATAAAAATAAAAAAGCTACAAAATTTAAGAAAATTGTATTCAAGACTATGCGAAGTATCGGACGATTTGTCTCAATTTTATGCTCCATCAATGTTAATGTGTATTGGATATATTTTACCGTCATTCGTAGTATGTGTTTATTTTCTATCAGAATCACTTAGTAATAGAGCACATAATATTCAAATCAATTATCTTATATACAGTTCAGTCTATTGTTTACTTTGTTTATTCCCATTGTTAATCTTGACAAAGTGTGTAAATGCAACTCTTAAAGAGGTAATTCACTCAAAATAACTATCAGTTTATAAATGCTATTCTTTATTTATGTTTTCCTATTAATATTAATAGAGCAAAAAAACTGGAGAAGCTGTGAATAAATGTATCGGATCATCGCATGAAAAGGAGGTAATACAAGAGGTAAACTCTTTTTGTTTGATAACTATACATATTCTCCTTTTAGCTTTAGAATTTAAAATTAAACTAATTTATTACATGATAACTTACTACATGTTATTGAAAATATAGTATCTCAATCTTTTACAATCTGTTATAATTGAAAGAAAATAAATACTTGTTTTATGATATGTTGTATAGATTCAAAAATTGTTATTGCATAGATTTAAAAATGTATTATATTTTAGTCATATAATTTAATAATTTTATTATCTTTTTAGTTTAATGAGTTTTTAATGTATTTATCATATAAGAAGGTGCAATTTACAGTATTTGATCTTTTCTCACTAGATACATCTTTATTAATGTCAGTGAGTACTTTCAAATATATTATACATAGCAATAATAATTCAAATATTTATACTGTAGTTTTAAAGATTGCAGGATCAATTACAACATATTTGGTAATAGTTTTGCAATTCCGAGGTAAATCAGATTGTTAATATCTTATATAGAGAAAAAATAATTTTATATGTAAAAGAACAATAAGCTTTACATGACGAAGAAACATTTTAGACTGTATTATTTTATATTAAATGAAAGATTTTTTCAATGCATGTAAAGGCTTTAAAATAAATAAATTTAGAACCGAATAGTAATTTTGGTAGGTGTATTTTGTTCATTATAATTTTATAATTTCATTAAAAGTCATAATAAACAATTAATCTTTTAATTTTTTTCATATCGTTACAAGATTTATGACCTACACCGATCGTGTCAGCATGTACATGGAGAGCACACAAAATTTGTATACGAAATTCCATTGTTATTAAAAATACAAGTATTCAAGTAATACAAAAACATATGTAAACAAAATAAAAAAATTTTTTAAACTACTCTTTTACGATAATATTATTACATTAATGACTGAAATCAATCCGAAAGGCGTGTCAATATTCATGTTTTTAAATTACGTTACGCTTCTTTACACATGTTATCCTCAATAATAATCGCTTAAGCATTTGCTTTTAACTCGATTAATATTTAAATTCTTATGAACACAATACATAAATGTCTGAAAACAACAGGTGAAAATTTCCGCGTACAAAGTTTCCACCTAGCTACAATTTGCACGTCTAATTCGCGGAATTAAAATAGATATCAATAGATTAATCACTCTATTCCAGATAACGTAACTAAAGCAAAACAATTTTTTCCATATTCAAACAACCAACCATTAAAATAGATATCCGTGAATAAAGATCCCCACCACACCAAGAATATCAATCCCACAAACCGACCATAAAGAGCCCATCCCACAAATAAAACCCAACGCGCTTACACTCGGCATGCGACGCACGGTTTTAAAGGAGCGACCTTGATCCCGATGCAGGACGCGCGCAGGTGAAAGGTCCCCCACTTTGCGGGCGCGCGCGCGCGCGTCTTTTTAAAAAACCCCCACGCGCTACCTGCTTAAGCGCGTAAAATCCACACAAAGGCTCTCTGTATGCTACTGGACTCTTTGTCGGGGGGAAAAAATCCGAAATTAATTGACGCTTCACCTGCGGCGAAGACCTTGCGACCAGAGACGCTCGGCCTTTTTTTTCTCTATATATACGTGACGGAATTCCACTCGCGGTCTCGTTGTTTTCGTTATTTTTTTTTTTTTTCGACCGCAGACACGTGCTTCAATGCGATTATGCGGAACGAGCAGTTGCACAGTCGCGAATATAAATTGAAGCGGGATGTGGATGATACTAAATCTGGGTTTTTCGGGTTGGAGTTGTGTAATTAATGTGTTTGCTGTAGTGTCAAACTTTTTTTATTAGAGAATTTGTAGTACTGTCATAATGTTAGATCCTAAATTGCGTATCTATTGATAAAGTTCCAATTATTCATAATAAATAAACGCTGTTGGAAATATTAGATTCTTATCGATTATTAGAATCATACCGACGCAATAGTCAGCTATTTTATCTATTAAGTTTGATTGACAATGTTGCCTTTCCTTGACCAGCAAGCTGAGTTGACGATAAGATAGACCGCTTGATAGTTGATGCAATTAACAATTTCCCGTTCTCTTATCATTTTTTAATCTCCCCTAATGGATTAATCTATCGATTTTTACGATAAAGGAAACAATTTTAACGAACATGATGTAATTTGTAACGATCGCGCTTGGCTCGCAACGCGCGATTAAAAAGGAAAATTAGGCCCGCGCCGCATTTCCTCGATTAAGGTTTCGCAGGACGTAAGAAAAAGGCAACTCAACCATCACATTCTAATTATTTCGAAAAATTACATAACACATCGCTCCAATTTTATCCGCGTCAATTTGCCATTTCTCTCTTTCGGCGAATGAGATCCGTTGCGCAATATCCCACTGCCCCGGCCGAGTGAAAGCGCGCTTCCACTTTAATTAAAATAAGTCCATTCTTCTATCATCGATGGGGCGCGTATTAAAAATTTCTCCGCTCGACAAAAGCGATAAAAGCCAGCGGGGGGGCCTCCGAGGTAAAAAAAGCCCTCTAAACAAAGCAATGAAAAGTCCGCGCTCACAAAGGAGCAGCGATCGGAGGCGGCTCCGCGCGACGAATTGTCATTCACGCAGTCGCTCGCTTATACAATAATTCACGCTTTCAAGCGTTTCACTTTGCCATTACCGCGGCCGGGCAAAAAGCCCGTCTCATTTCCGTATTGTGCTCGCGCGCTGCGCTATAGTCCTTCGACGTGGGACAAAAAAAAAGAGGCAAAAGAGCCGATAAGAAGGCTCGATCGATCGCGCCTTGTTAACCGCCTCATAACGATTTTCCTTTCTCGTTAGAGTCTCCCCCCTGGGTGACTAGCGCGCAACGGAAATATATATACATTCACTTGTAGTGAACGAGCCGGTGTGTATTGAGGTCGCTGGGGCATTGTATGATCAGCCTTAGACGCGTCCGATTATCCTGCAAGAGAGGTGACTGCGTGGATGGGCAACCTTCGCTTCGATGCAGCTTCTTGCGTTTGATGGGGGAGAAGGGGGGGAGATTGATCGTCGATGATGATGAGCTGTTTCGATGAATATTCATTGGATTTTCCGAAAAACGTTACCGAGGCCGCGAGCAGTCGTTATAACGAAGCGGAGCTCGCGTTGGACTTGCCTTTTGGAGGACTTCTGACTTTCTAATGTGGCGTTTGTGTATTGGAACATGCCGTTGGGAAGGTGTACAAAAGTAGAGTTAGAACAATGTGCTGGGATGTGGGCTTGTTGCTTGGGATGTTGCTGCAGGGGGAATGTTAATGCGCGCGGTTGACGTGTGTTCTGTAGGTTGGGAAATTTATTGTATTATGGAAGGAAGAAATGGACTTTGTAATTGAGTTTTAGGTATTTTATACTGCGCTTACTGAGAAGAGTGATAAATTATTAATTGAATCAAGACATTGAGTTATTCTACAGTAATGGATTGTATAATTTGAGAATACATATTTATGAATCTCGAATAACTTGTATTTCTGATAAAATTATTGGTTATACATACGGAACCGTACAAAAAAATATTGCTTGTAGGAAAAATAATGACAATTGACTTTGAAATTCAACGCATGTGACGTTAATTGTTCCGAAGGACTTTTTGCTTACAGTTAAGTAGTTACTTTGAACTATATCCACAGTAGTTATCTTCGCACTTGAAGCACAAACAAAATAATAAGCTCGGAAGAAGGAAAAAAAGAACAAACAGATTCAAAAGCAACAATACGAAAGTCGATACCACAATTTTTAAAAAAGTAACAGTACTTAATTTACCAGATTCAGTTATTTCAGCTGAAATCGAAACACCTCCAGCAATTTTATCTCACCAAGAATCGGCTCAAGGATAGAACAACACATTTTTCAAATTAAAAAGAATGATCAGGTACACTTACGAGGTCGCGTGCTTCTTGTCTCTGTGATCGAACGGGTCGTACAGTTCATCCTTCTCGTGGTACTGGCCAATCACAGGCGCTATTTTCGTTCTGTAAAGAAAAGAAAAAATAAATCAATCGAGTACAGTTAGCCGTCTAATTCCCTCGACATCGCGCTTACAGATCTACAGGAAGTTACGATAAAGTCATCCAGTGATGCCTTCCATTTGTAACCGGCCCGAAGATAAGCCGTCCAAATCAGTTTATTTATAAAAGTTTCGTAAGAAAGCTAGCCAGTGCGCGCGTCCCTCAACAAAAGCGGCTTGTTCCTCGTCAAAAAAAGACACGTGTCAGTCTTTACGTCGTAATACACATATACGCGTCTACCGTAATCTAGCTAATCAGCGATAAGAAACATCCATAACTGCATAAGCTTCTAAATACGAGAAAATAAAAATTCATTCTGCGCAGCGTGCGCGGGAGAGTTAAATAGCTCGATAAGCCTGCATTCCGCATCGATTTTTTATCTGATAAAAATTGATCTTTCCTGTTTTTTTATCGCGGATGAGAGTATTGGTAAGGCCGAGGTCTTTGCTCTGTACAACGTGAAACTTCGTCTGCGTTGAAGCGCGAATTACTTACATAGTGCGACATTTTCTGAAGCTTTCGTTCTTCGCGGATATATTCCATTATTTACCTGGCGATGCCTCGCGGGAATGTGTGATTAATGGTTTGTTTATACGCTGATAAAGTATTTTAATTTCTTTATCAACCGTGAGAGAAGCATTAAAAATAAATTCTTTTTGTTTCAAACGAAAATATTTTATTAGAAGCAAATGTCTAAACGTTAATTCCATGATTTCATAATTCCATCATTTATTCAAATTATCGAATCGACTCGCTTAATTATGGACAAATATTTTTCTCGAGTTTTAACGAACTCGATCTCGCGCGTCATTACTTTTCGTGTATAATAGACGAAGATACTCACGTGCTACTGAAGTCCCTCATCTGCTCTCCAGGCGCCTCGTTAGCTTCCTCCTTCTTGCCCATTATGGAAATCTGAAACAGCACAATATTTTCCCTAATTAATATTAAAACGTCTTTATCTAAACAAAATAAGCAGGCCCACTCGCGGGGGAAAAAAAAGAGTCGCGTGTTTATTAACGAGCGAGTGAAAAGGAACGCGATGAAAAGTGCTTGCATAATAAAAAAAAAGCTTCTAATTGTCAGTCGCCGGCTGCATACATTAAACGAGCCAGGAGGCTCGGTAAAACTTTTACCTTGTCTCAGCGACTGCACCCAGGTAACAACGAATGCAAATGACGCGATTCAACCGGTAAACCGTTTAGTGTGTCAAGAGTGAAAAATCTAGCGTTCGGAAAAGTACGCGAGCGTCCCACATATCTCCGGAGAGATATAGAAAGATTCAAGATCAGCTGTGCAAAGCGACGATTTCGGAAAGAGAAAGAAAGAATCGACGATTCCACGAGATAAAGAACAAATCCGCTCGGCGATGAGCAAACGATTAGCCGGCCGCCGATTGCTGACCTCGATTTAAATCCGTGGGGAATCCATTAGGAAAGCGTCTTTCTGCGAGATAAGCGCGGGAAATCGAGCGCCGGAGAGAAAAGAAGATGCGACACGTGCTTCGCGCATGCGAGCCGCGCGTTTGGAAAAAAATGTGAACGCACGATAATAGACGACGGCGATCGTTATCGGCGCGTCCACTTCTCCGATCGATCATTAGGATCGACGCGGGGGCGAGATATGCGAGCGGCTTTTTTTCGGCGCGTTTCCTTCCTCGTTCATCAGGTGTATAAAATCGGCATTGTTGATTTGACGCGCGCGATTGTGGGTTGTCGTCAAACACGATTGAAGTACATGTTTATAGATTAGAAATATTCTTTGCGAATTTGATAAACCGATGAATTTCTCGAAATTGGGTTATCTGCGCGCTTTTGTAATGCACACGTGCTTTATTCGTAATGTATACGTTTTGTCGAAACGTGTGTTTGAATGGACAGATGATTTTTTACCGGGATAATATTTATACACATTTTAAAGCGACGTGATTTTGAACGAGCGAATGACCGTTACGGAATATTTTTTATACATTTCAATGGAGTATGTGTTTAACCTTCATTTACTCGGCACACATTCCATTGTGACAGTGATGTATAAATAAATATAAAAATGATTAATATTCAGTAAATATTGATACAATATTATCGCAATATACACACAATCATTCCGAGCAAGTGGTGCCTAACTCTCAAATCCGTGGGCCTAAGCGATAAGTGCACTTCACTTGGCGCATATCGCAGCTGATCTGAGTTAATTAAACCTCGAGCGACGAAAGGTTACACAATGCCACGTGACGATGTGTATACAGACACCCGGCTTAACTTTTTCATTCTTCCTCTCTGCACGCGCGCAATTTCCCCGTAAGAGCTTCTAATCTTGTACTTTCTATCACGAAAAAAAGAAAGGCACTTCGGCCAAGTCGAGACGAAAAAATTCCGAGTAATCTCTCCCGCATCGGATCTTAATTAAATCGGGAACCGATCGTCGATTTGTCTGATTGATTAACGGCTGCGCTCCGCGCGACTCTAAACGCCGATTAAGAGGAAAATTCGAGCGCCTGACGATCGACGGTAGCTGATATTTGTTAAGCCGAGATCGATAAAAGAAGTCGAAACGGAACATTTGAAAAGCCGTTTTTATTGATGCGCGGCAATTTTTCGACGACAGATTTATCTGTATTTATTTTGAGTCGATCGACCTTTTTGCGCACTTGCGAGCCGAAAGAGACCGATCGGTCATCAACCGTGATATGTATTTTTGTTTATCAATGAGAATTCCTTTGTTTATCAATAAGAACATTTTTGAGCAATTTATGGGTTTATCTCGATACGATAATCGGCGGCGTCAAAAAGGTTGAATTTTTTTTCAATTATTTTAATTAGTTTGAGTCTGTTCTCGACGATACGAGAACGATTTATCTAGCCGTGCAAAAGCTTTCAAAATAATTAGAATTACTTTTGAATCTCTCGAATCGGTTATCTCTGTATCAACAAGAATATTCAATTAACGTAAAACGTAAACGTTCCACCAAACTTTTCCACCATGAAGCTCTCGTAAGAAGCCGAAATTCGAAACTAAACGCTTCAGGAAATAATCATCCGGCGCCTCGATCATCTTTTACATCACCCGAGATCACATGAAACTTTACAATTTCATCAGATTCCCATGCGAGGAAAATTTCTCCCGAGCTCACCAAATGCGTCGCATCTCGAGCTTCATATACACGCTTAATCCAAACAGTACCGAACGAGAAAAAATTCGTACTATCCACGCGATAAGAGAGGCCTTTCCGCGATCGTTAAGAGAAATTTATTCGCGACGCGCAGTGAAATCTCTAATTTATGATCTCATCCTTCGAAGCCGGCTCTTCCGCGGATCCGTTATATTTAGAATCAACGATTGCATAAGCGCGACTAAATACGCCGTGAATGCGTATCGTCCGCTGAATAGCCGAGCGCTTTTGGGCTGCGCGAAAAAAAAGGCCGATATTATTCCTTTTTAGCCGGCGCTGGAATGCGGGGAAAAAAGGAGCAGAGGCGGATGCCGCTCTGGCTTGGCTATTTTTTGCATGACGGAACTGGTTCGCCGCTCGCGCGCGCGTGGAAAGGTTGGCGCGCAGACGCCTTTTTTGTGTACGTTTCCTTTTTAACGAGAGATAACAGACGCACGCCGAGAAATTCCGATGTTAGTCAATGAACACATTCGAGCGTGCCGTACTTAGGCGTGACAAGCTTCGCAGTGTTTCTGCCTTTTTTTTTCAAAGGCATAATGCGCACGTTTTGTTGACGCACGTTTTGTTGGTGAAAAAATCGGTATTGAATAGAAAAAAACGCTTCTGATATCGTTAATGAAGAACAACGAGGATACGAGTAATTATCGAGGCAAAAAATATACATAGTATTAACGAGTGAAGTCATTATTGCCTCGTTTCGCTCAGTCGTACATAAAAACAGCAATAATTGTACATTTATGAAAACAGAGCGACAATGGATAAGCGAGGAGCGCTACGGATTATGCAAAAGGAAGCGAATCGCGCAATTTACAGAGCATTAGCATGACATTAACATAGCATCGAAAGTGCGACCGACCTGCTCGCGGTGCGCATAATTGAGCCGCTTAAGTTTGTCAGGCTCGAGAGCGCGTGAGCCGTCTCGTTTGATTGTTTTAGCAAGTGGCACGCGCGCGCGCGGCTTTCTCCGCTGTATAGACAGCCATTGATGCGATGCAGTCGACGCGCGAACGAGAAACAAAAGGAAGAGGATCGCGAGTAAGGAAGATCGATGGAAGTACAAAGATGTTGGAAAAGGTGGGCGGATTGTGAAAAAATTATTATTTTTAGAAGGTTGACCGTTTCGTAATATTGACAGCGGAAATCCGATGTTCGAATGACATGTCAATAAAGGATGCAACTGTGTAGCTGAATAGATTAGTAAGTCATTTTTTACACCCACGCCTTAATGAGAAAAAGTCAGCGTGACACTTCAATTTAAAAATGACTTACGCTCAACTTAAACTCCAGAGTCCTATTTACCCTGCTGCATTATTCAATTTGTTAAAGGAAACTCCAGCGAAATGCAGACGAGGAAACAGCACGTGAAAAAAGGAGAATGGCACTCGAGGAATGCAAGACGCTAACACGTGATAATATCGTGTCGCGTGAGCCGACTATTCATACTGCTACACTTTTTTCTGTGCACAGCTGCAGCCGCCGTTGTTGTCTACATGAGATCGGATTATTTAAGGATTTGCGAATGCCGCTGCATAGGTGCCGTTCGTTTATTTTGGCGCAGCGTTTATCCAGTCCCGAATTCGTGCGAAAAATGCTAATTCAACCTGTTCGCGCATAAATTAGAGGTGGGTTCGTGTGTATGTGGTAACGCGGTTTGGCGTCCTGATAACGTGCGGAAAGATACTTGAAGGATTGCAGACTTTCACGGTGCTTTTTCTATTTTGGCTATTTTTGTCGTTTATTTGCTGATATTTCATTGTTACGTGTAATGCATCTGATAACGTTAAATAATTTATTACAAGTGTCGTATTTTTAAGTGCAAAGTTGCATGTTACTCAAATTGTATTTTGTTAATTATTTGTGTAAACTGAAAATAATTGTTCGCCCGAAGTCATTAATCAATTATCAAGTGACAACCAGTTAAGCTGTTTTTAGTATTTTTCAAGCGGAATCCATTACCCGCATTGTAAGAGGAAGTTTTAGCAATAACAATAACGTCTAGAGTGCTAAAATACGGCTCTAAAAATTTTATTCGCGCGAGTTTCATAAACCATTAAACTCTTTCGTTTTACGCGAAAAATTATCATCCGACTGTCGCATTTCCCGATTGCCTCTCCACCCGGCAATTTGCGCTTGTAAAAAACACCGAGAGAAAAAAATTAAGTCCTAAACAATCGTAACCAGCGGCTTGATTTATTACCCTACCATATACACTCGTGACAAACAATTTTTTCAGGCATTAACAACGGATTAGAACGAGCGCGCAAATAGCGCACAATACACCCGCATGACTTTAAAAAAAAAAAGCAATCACCTTCGCTCCAAAGCCACTCAAACCCCAACAACTCGGATAATAACTGCAACCTCGCTAAAAAGCACTAAGATCGGTGCCGAAGAACTATCCTATAGAAAGACAAGACGGATTCCCAGAGCGCAACCCAGATAACCAGCGCGCTCGTGTTTCACTGCCTTATATACAATTCGATTGATCCCCCGGCATCAGAAGCAAACTCGTATGGCGATCCCAGAGCGCTCGACCTGCTCGCGCGCGAGTTTTAGGCCGAATATGGCGCTTCTGGTGAAAATTGCCGCGCGCCGGAATTCGCTTACTCCGATTTTCCCAGAGCGGCTCGCGCCAGACTAGCGGGCGCTCCAACGAGGAGAAGAAATCGCGTAATATCGGTTCGCCTGCACCGAGCGCGGAAAATTTCGCCACTAGGATGCGTTTCGAGGATTTATTTAGGCGGAGGTTGTCTAAAAAAGTGTAAACAATTTTTTTCGATGCAAATCCATCTGCGCAGAGTGGTTTGGATAAGGCTTAAAAAGTCCGGGTATAACTGTCTGTATACAAACTTTATCGATGACCGCGAGCCGTGGCGTCTATAAATTTCGTCCGGCTATAAACAAGCTTTACGTAAAAAGTGACCGGCCGAGAATTCCAGAGTCACCGCTTAATCCCAAAATCGAATCAATAAAGCCGCATTGGATTATCAAACTCGCGTCGTAATACAGTCGCGCGTTTTTTCGAAACGACCTAATCGGCTGGAGCTTTACGAGCCCTAAATCACTCGCGAAGAATCAACATATCCACTTAAAGCGCGCGTGTTCGTAAATTCCTCTGTAAAAGCGCTCGTGCGCGCGTTTATTGAGCAATTACCCAAGCGCTCCGAGAGATGAGCAGCTGGTATGATGTTTGAAATTAGCATTTTTTCAATTTCGATGACGGCGATATGCGATAATAGTTCGAAAGTGATTCACGTGAGCCGCGAGCTGCTGTTGGGACAGTGTGTTTTAGAAACAGCCGGTGAGGCTCGAGAGGGAAATATAAAGGTTACGAGTGCGTTACACTTTCTTAAAGGCGCGATGTCGTTGACTTTAAGTAATTTACTTTGCGCGCGTAAGCAAGCTCCTTTTTCTTTCAATTAAAAGCATTGCGAAAGTGTTTGCTTTACGCGCGGCTCTTTGTTTGTATGTATGCATAAGTGTGTTTACTACCGCCGCCAGGTAATTGTGATTGCCTCTATTTTAATGACTCTATGCTCTCCCGGCGTAGAGACACAATTATAGTACGTACACGCGGGCGGCAGCGGTTAATTATTCGAACCTCGGCGCTCCGAAATTCGATAATTGAAAATAAAACTAATTGCGTAATTACTTTTGATATTATTACGGCAAGCGCGTACGATGGTTTGCGTAATGCAGGGCTGCCGGCTTATAAGAGTCGCTTTACATTATACTTTCGAATTGAAGAAAGGATCAAAGAACGAAACGCTCGCAAGCAAGAAGGTAAGAATCGCGAGCCAAGGCCTTGCGCGAGCGCTGCGCGGATGGTGAAATTGGCTTCGGCGTGGAGCGCGCTGGAAATGAAAGGTCTCTGCGGTCAAGGATTTATTAAATTTGCGTTGGCGGATGGAGTTTTTGGACAATTATGTCAGAGATTTTTTTTTCGATTGATCGCGGGAATTGGAGCGCGAGGCTTTGTTTTGATTTGTGAAAATGATAACGAGGTGACGGAAAATCGAGCGAAATATTTGTAAAAACGATAGGTGTTTTTTGCTTTTGGTTAGAGCTGCTCTAGTTATTGTTAGTTAATAAGGACTTGAAACAAAGCATTTATTTAACGGCAGCGCGCGAAAGACGCAGTTTCTCTAAGCGGATTTTTGCAATTATTAATGTGTCATTTTAATTTCACTTTTACCGCTTCAACAATTGCTATTAAACTACATACAGTCATGATTTGCAAAACATCCTTTCGATCCAAACAATATAAACAATCGACTCTTACTACTTACCGGTCAGTGGTGAACTCTCGCAAAAAATCGTCTCGATCCTTCCAACTTCAGCGTCTCTCCTTTATCATATCCTTCCCCACAGGCCTCCAAAATCCTCCTTGCAAAATCGCACTCACTTAAAAGCCAACAATCAGCAAAATAAAAAAAAAATCCTCGATACACTCGACGTCTAGCGCTCAACAAATAAGCCAAATAATAAAAAAAGTGTAAGGGTAAGTTAACGGCAAGCGCGGGGGCCGATGCTACTCTCCTGAGCGCCAAAAGGTCTACGAAGGTAAAGTACGTACTGAGAGGCGCAAATGAGAAGAGAGGAGAGTTAAGCGCTCGGGCCCGGGCGCTCGCTCGCAACACTAGGCAGGCCCCGCTTGGTGGTGGCAGGCATATATACCGGCGATAGGCGGCAAAGTCATCAGGCTCGCGCGCAGCGCCCGCGCACCTCCAGGCGGGGGCCACCACGTGCCAAGCTACCAGAGGTGGGGATGCTGCCGTCTTTTATACCTCTCTAGCCAGCTCGTTTATGCTCTTTTATACAGGCACTTCTAGGAGGACTACGCAGTGTGTATACCTGCGACGAGAGCTCGGCTACTACGTTTGCTTACGTTTGCCGAGCGGCTTCTTGGATGTATACGTGGAGCTATATATATATAACGTCGGGAGGATTTTTCTATGATGCTGGAGAGGCGTGGATGGTTGGCGGTTGGAATGGATGTTTGTTTACAGGTGCGCGGACCGGATGGACGCAGGATTACGGGGTTTTCCCGGATGGTTCAAGGAGGCTCGCCAGGGTTCTTTGTTCCCTGCTGGGGAAGTTTGGTTTCTGGTTTTTTTTTGGAACAGCAGACGAGGTTTGTTTACAGTGGAATAGTCCGCTGTTGCGTTGAATACGGATGATTTAACTGTAAAAAGTTTGTTTTGAAGATAATTCAGGTTGTCGGGATGAAGTTTCCTAGCGAAGCGTTAAATAAGAGTTTGGTGTAATGATGTGCATCATTCTTTGAAAAAATGTATGCGTTTAAGCTTGAGAATTTTATGATCTTTTTACAGTACTCATTTTTTTTTAATTGCGTGATTAAATAAATATAAATAAACCGTGGATGCAATTAAATGTAACATTCTGCATTTAGTTTTGATAAGATAAGGTAGCGTACTTTATTGTAATTCAAATATGATAAGTCACTCAATGTTCATCAAAGTAGAAACGGGCCAAGACTGGTCAGACGCACACTTAAAAAATACAAAATATGAAGTCATTCACAACACAGTAGGAGATAATTATTTTTTTATATTATTTTAATTAAATCCAAGATAATAAATTTATCGACTCATTTATTAAAAGAGAAATCTACGTTAATATGATTTGATAATTTTCACACTGATCATAAGAACAGTCATCTGATTACTACAAATTAAAATTAGTTTACTAGGGCAGCGCCATTTCATATATGTGAATAGTATAGCCTATTTCAAAATCTTTTACAATATCCTGACATTTCTAATTGTGTACGTTTAACCATATTTACACATAATATATCTCCGAGAAGAAATTAAATACCATTACAAGATTGTATTTAATGTTGATTTTTCTCAAGTACACTTAACCTTATGAATTTTTCCACTATTTAAGAACATAAAATTCTGAACTTGATTAATACTTAAAATATTTTGTGAATGACGCATTTGAAGATTTCTGTATATGTATTATTAGATAACATATTGGGTTTGGACAAAGAAGCGTATACTGGAGTAGACACTTTTTATAAAAATGCACATGCGGAAGCAACCACGCTGATTTTCTTGTTTAAGCTCATGTTTCGTTCATAAAAACTAGCTTACATATTTTATAGTTTCTTGGAAAATTTTTTTAAAGCATCATAAAATGTAAATTTTTAAGCTACAGCGTTTTAAACTTTGAGAAATTAGTCTAATTCGTAAATAATTAATATATAAAAAATTCAGCTTTCATATATTAATTCAAAACTTAAAAAAACAATGTACTATTATTTTAATAGAGTTTTATTATTTATTATTAATTCAAAACTTAAAAAAGAATGTACTATTATTTTTTTAATACAGTTTTCTTATTTATTATTAAATAAATTATTTTCTTAATTGTAACAATAAAAGTCAGGTACTGTTGATTATTACGCATCAATATTGATATAAATTTAAAATGAATGAAAAATTAATGACCAATAGTTTCTGAAAATTCTTATATTTTTTTTTTTTTAATTAGCAGAAGGAATTGTATATTGCTTTAAGATAAGTCATAATTAAACCTTGTAAGATTTTCCTGAAAAATTTTAAAAAAATTTATACATTTATTAATGTTATTCAATGAAGAATTTACTGAGAAATCTGTGAAATTGTTTCAATCGTATTATCAATAATCACTTTAGATTTCATTGATATAAAATGCATCAACTGAAGTTTTTTAACTACATCTAGATACTTTAGTTTAAATTCCTTAAGAAATAGATAATCCTTTTACAGATTAGAAAATGACGATAAATAGTATTGGGGATACATTTTCCACTCACTATTAATAGAGTATTTCCAAAATAATAAATAATTTCTCAGTTGATCTATGACGAACTAAGTTGCATATATCCTTGTTAATACATCGAAATTTTATAATTTCCTTTTTCAATACTCTGTAATTATACTAATATTAAAACATGGTATTTCCAAGTCGAGAAAGTAATGTCATCGAAATAATTTAACTCTAATGTCACGAACCGAAATACTCGGTTTCATTCGGCCCTTGTCAATACCATCGCTAACAACGAATCGTTAACACGAAAGATTTATCCTTCGAAATATTGACTTCATTAAGGATATATAAACAACTTGGTTCATCGAAGATCATACGAATTATTTTATTAATTCTACCTTATATATACAAAGATAACTACATTTAAAATAAATATTTTCAGATAAGCTTTCTCCTCGTATTTATTAAAAAGTCGTGATATAATGAATTTAAAAAGTCAATCTTAAAAATTTAATATTTAGATCGATTAAATAACTAAAATAGTCATATCTTATCACATTCTTTTTCAATGATTCGAATACATTTTTAGTAATGTGGCCTCAAATTAAATATGAAATCCTATAATAGTTTATCCATACCTAATCTTAAGTTTTCTTTGATAAAGCGTGTAAAAAATTCATTTAAAATATTTTTAATAAAAATCAACTATTTATTGTAAATTTTAATAATTAAAAGATTATTCCAAAATATTAAATGACGAATTATAATCAATTATAGTGTAATATTCATTCTCATAATTTTCTGCTCTAATATGTCATGTTTTGAAATATTCGTGCGTAAAAGAAAGTTGTATTTCAAAATTATTAAAAAAAAACATCTATAAATGCTTAATCTTATTACAAAATAAAATTTATAGTATTGCCAAGTAAGTTCTAAAATATGAGCACTATCTATTAGTATATTCTGAGAGAGCAACATATGCCAGAACTAATTATCCCAAGCAATAATATTAGTAGAATAGGCTGTTAATAATAATATTATTGTATTTTTTATTTTTTTACTTTGAATAATAATCGATTTTTTTAACAATATCGAAAATAGTTTCGTACATCAATATATACTCTATTACACATATATCTATTTCCGATAATTCTAGAGTAATGCACCGTATTCACAAAATCAGAAAAGCCACATTTTAAAATGTATGGTATAACAAAATAATACACAAACAAGACTATTCCATTAAGACATCATTAAGACCAATCCATCACTAAAATTTAAAAAAATCGGTAAAAATTCATTTCCAAACAGCCCGACCTCACCAAATTGTCAACACAGATAAATCCAACAATCCGCTCTCGCTACGCGCTAATAAACAGGTATACATGCCTCTGCTCTATAACCAGCAAGTGCGCAGACAGCTCGCGGTGACGCAGTAGACCCGAGCCCGCGTCTAGAAATATGAAAAATCGACCCAGATCGTGCCGCGAAATTATTTATGTAACCGTAAGCCGCGTTTTCCGCCGATAATCACACCCGTCGCGTCGGTTTTTGAGGGAGCGAGAAAGAGAGTGAAAAAAAAATCCACTCCACGTGCGCACTTGTATCTCCTTCTCTCACTCCCCCTGATTCTTTCTCTCTCTCTTCTGCGACGCAAGTATACGTAGTATACGTGTAAGATAAACGCGCGTCTCCCTTTCACTCTCGGTGAGCTGCTGCGAGCGCGCGCAGATCGTATATCTTCGCCTTTCTCTCTCGTTTCGCGAAACACGCGGCCGGTGCAGCTGCTTGCCCGGCGCATTTTTTGCAAAAGTACTTTATAAACTGCGCCGCGCATGCGAGATGGCTTGCTTGCGCGCACGCGTCCCCCGGAATCACGACGAGGGACGTTGGACCCGAGAGTTCGCGATATATACGTGCGAGAGCTTGGCCGCTTAGCGAGTTTGTACCGAGAGCGTACAGAGAGCCGTGAAAGTACAGCAATAGCGATCGTGGCGCGATCGTTTGTACCTTCGCGTAAGGCATGTGCTATGGTTAGGGCCTTTTTAAGGGGTTTAAAGGGTTTAGATTAGTTTGGAGTTTGGATGAATCGAGGTGAAAATTAAGTAATTAAGTAATTGGTGTGCGAATTAGTCAATTCCCGCACAAGTATTGTTTGATATCCAAAATAAGTGAAACGAGAGCGACAATAGCGAGAGTTAAGCAAGCAGAGGGTATGAGGGTATAAGAGTGAATCGTAGAGGCTTCTTGGAAATCGTATTTTGCGTCATAAAAAATATTCTTTTATGATCATTATGTTGAAAAATAAGTCGTTATCTTTTAATACGTTTAGTTCTATTCGCAGGCAAAATATAATAGCGGCGATGCAGTAATTTTCACATAAATAATCTATGGGGGTTGGTTTATAATTTCATTCAAATAAATGCATAAAAAGGATATTTTTTATTTAAACGTAATTGTTACAAATGTATTAATAATTTTAATATTTTGCATAAATTAGTAACTATTTGTATTCAAATTGATTGGCCTATTTACAAAAGTCGCCAGCTTAGTATATATTAATAAATTCTAAAATTACACATTAAAACATTGCATACACAAAAAACATTCCATACTCAAACACATATACTAATCTTAATTAACTCAAACTCAAAATAGATCGTGGAGCTTTTCATAAAATTCCACTAACGGATTTTTCACATTGTTTTACCTTCTCCCGCGATTAGGTATAGTTCCTGTTTCGCTAATCAGCGAGATATCCTTGCGCCAGAGTCCGAAAGAATCTGAACGCGCGCGCGCGCGCTCGTTTGGCGGGGAAAATCAAGTGCCGCTCCAAGGACTGTTTCTGGTTTTCTTTATCGATACTTTTATCCGGCTGTGTACGCGCATGAGAGTTTTATTATACCTCGCTCCGCAAATACACGCTCCGCAAAGGATTGATTCTTTGTCGAGAAACAGCCTTAATCCATCTTCGCGTACGAAGATTCTTTGTAAATCTTTTAATAGCTTTACAACGATCGCTTCAAGATATAGCTGTTTTTAAGGAACTTTTATGATTTCTTTATGAAACTTAACGAGTTAATGTTTAACGATCTTTTGTCTTTGATTTTTTTACTTCCTTTATTTGGACAATTAATGAATAAACTGATACTTAATAATATGTTGAATAATGATTTCTTAATTTTGAAATGTGAACTTTAAAATAGAGAGAAAATAATAAAGATCGTCATATTTGAAGAAATGTATATATAATTTTAAAAGATATAAATGCCATAAAAAGAAATATCTTTTTAAATTAATTTTTATATCTACCCACCCTTTAGAGATAATGTAAACTTTCTTGATTATTTATTATACCGATTCATAAAAAATAGTCGATTCAATCCAACTTAATTTAACGATTTTTGAGTTTATTAAATCCACAGCTATAAGTATAATTTTAATCGATAAATTTACATTGAAATCCATTTTAAATCTTAAAAAACATTTTGCTTTAAATTATTCTTCTGCAGGTATTTCAGTGAAACAAAATTACATCTAAATACTGTACAATTTTTTTAATAGGATTTTATACACTTTTCGAAGCACGATTGTAGCTTTAAATCGAAATTTTTTGTTAAATTGTAAATAACAAATTTATTTAAGAAACGCAAACTCCAGTGTCTCTTAAAAAGCTCAAGATAAACGATGATAAAGTTGTCAAATAAGACGAGAACTGCATCATACTTATGTATTCAATGTAATCTTACTGCCAGTCAATGCGGTAAGACCTAGATTTAAAAAATTAATCAATTTAATTATTTTTTATCATAATTTTTTAATTTGACCTAAAAGTTATCTCTCATATTTTCTATAAGATTTCTAATATATCCTGACCTTTAATCAAATAAATGTGTGCATGTGTATATTTGCATACACATATATGTCTTCTAATTTATCTTTTCAAAAATACTACTTATCACTCGCTATGAGTAGGTACAGCCTACTAAGATGAAGTTTAAAATTCTAGGAAATTTATGCATACTTCACACAGACAATTTTGTCTTGCGATGCAGTAATAATATTCTGAAGAATACTTAAACTATTTTTTTAAATGATATTCTTTTTCAGGAAACATACACATTATACAAAATGACATGATACATTTGAACTTCAAAAATAATAATAATATATATTTTAGTAATAATACTATATAAAATAATAATATGTATTAGTTACTTGTAAAATATTTTTTATATCGATTTCATTTAAAAATCAGTCTTAAGTTTAATTATTATTTTTTCTTTCAAACTCAAAAGTAGATAAAAATATTATAGTCTACTATAAAAAATTTTTAGTTTAATACAAAAATGGTGGCTACAGATAGGAGGATTTAAAATTGGTAAATATTTTGAAAATAAGTGTACCTTATCATACATAGTCTCTTGCTATTAACAGGTGATATCATCTTAAATTAATACAGGAAGAATATACTTATACTCTCCAGATTATGATGTCATATACATTTAATATCTTGATATTTGTAGATCTTGCTAAAAACAGAAAATTAAAAAAGGTGTAGAAAATCCTGCAAATCCTTCGTATGATATTATTGAGTTGTGATCCTCAGGTGAGCGTGGGTGATAATTATGATATGGAACCTGTGTATATTTTTATAACATACATACATGCAAGTTTTGAATTATACATAATGTGAGAGAAACTTTTGAAAAATCAAATGAAATAAGCAAAGTGACCAAGAACTTGTCAATAGCTCCTTCAGTTCTCTCAATGATTCCTATCCGACGCAGTGTAATCGTTCGGATGAAAGCCAGATTAAACAAAACCTATAAGTTTGTTTAATAAAACATTATTTAAGAGTTGCTAAAGAGTAGTCTAAACTATATTCTCAAAAATTTTGGATAATTTAAAAAGTTGTGCAATAAACTTAGTATCTGACATTTTCTCGATATTGACTTTTTTCGATAATGGCATGATAAAAACTCACTACTTCCACTGCAAGGAAAGTGATTAAAGAAAAGTAACTTACCAACTATTTCAGTGATTGATGATAGATTAAAACGCAGGTAGGTTTTTAACATACCAGATGAAATTCGGTCTGTTTCGATACCGTGAAATGTAAAGTATGCGAACAATAATATTAAGTTGAAGTTGTTACATTGGTCGCGTCACGGCGAGCAAAGAATTAAGATTGTTGTAAGTGTAGATTTCCTTTCTCGATAAAATAAGAGGACCTGGAGTGGTTAGGATGAAGAGGCTCAATAGTAAGCAAAAGTCTTTCTTAATTGTTAAAAAATTATCTTTAAAACAGAAGAGAGGGTAATAAAATTCTTGTTTACTTTCCGCAGCTGTTATTTAGCACTTTATGCTCGATCACTAACGGTAAAAATTCATCTTTGTGAAAAAAATATCAACGAATGAATAAACAAAATTTAAATCTTTTACCTTCTAAGTATTTGATATATTTACATTTGGTGTCAAAATCCGAAAAAAACATGACTTATGAAGTTTTCTTCTTTTCTTTTTCTTTTGTATGAATAATGTATGAATAGCGACAACATTTGAAATGAAAAGAAGTATGATTCCAGGGGTAGCTATTGGAAAATCAGCTCTCTTCAGACACCTAACTTCAGTTTCATAAGAACATAAAATATCTACAAAATAAGCACGTAATCCACCAACAGCGACGTCTTATCGTACACTGCTTTCTCCAGTGGCATCAATGATCGCGTGATGTCGTCGTGCATCGAATCTTCATCCAACAGTGGCAATGCGTTGTCGGTAGTATCAGCAGCAGCGTATTTTCGCACATTGCCTTCTTAAAAATGTATGCCATACCGATGTTTAAAGTAGTAAATAATCAGGAAAGGTCAGACTCGTTTTCGATACAGAGGCAAAGTCACATATTCAGTGACTTATTATTATCCATGTTTTTGAACATTGCTTATTTTAGTTCGGTTGATAATTAATAAAATTAAATTATGAGATCACTTTCAAAATAAAATATAGATGATAAAACACAATTTATAATTTTTAAAAATAGAGTTTATTATTATAGTTCATACAAATTCTAGATATGAACATACAAAAATAAAAAATAAATAAATAAATAAGAAACGCAATTATATCTTGTAATGTATCAGTCCTCCAGTATCTTATGCTCCATCTCTTAAGATATATTGACGCCATTAAATTATTAAAAAAAAGTCAAACGAGACTTTAGTCACTTACTACGGCTATTTTTACGCAATATTGGAATCGTATGCAATCATAACATTGTAATACTATAAGCATATGTTTGTATTAATTCGTTTTAACAAACTGTCTTCTCAGTAAAAGGTTGTGCGGGTTTGATGGTGTCACTGAATTTAACCGTTATCTGCTGCATCTTCATGTTGGGTGTGAGGAAATGACTCATATCATATATTCCTGGTCGCCCAATACGATCAAATGGATAACCCATTGAGCGCGCATCTGGATACTTGTGGTTTCTCAAGCCACAGAAACTCATACCGTTCTCACAGTAACCTGGTGTGCTACCTTCCACCTGTAATATAAACCAATATAATTGCATATATTCACAGTAGCATTAGTCTGGTTAATTTAAATAAATTCAAAATTTACCTTATCTTGATCATAGTCGGAGATCATGACAAACAGTTCCATTGGATAGCCTGCTACGGTACCTTTGGGTATAAGAAGATGGTGCGGCCATCCACAACCGTGGAAATTAAATTTATCATAATTGGGGTAATCAGTTTCATTTGGTCGATTTTTGTTCAAATCGCGGAAAGTTTCTTCAAACGGTATGGTAAGAGAAGATTGAGTTGAGTTTCTAACGATTACATTGTCTCCTGGTTGCACTATCAACAAAATAAAAACATTTGTTTTAAAATACACAATATTTTTTTTTTTAAATTCATTTTATAGTTTTGCTATACTTACGTTTAGTGACAAACTTGTCCAAGTCGATCATAAGCAACCTTTGATCATTGAATGAGAGTTTATCTCCACTTGCGCTGTACTTAGGTGCAGCGAAGATGCGTACGACACCTGTAACTACGCTTTTCTTATGATTGTACACATGGATATCATATTCGAAATTTTCATGGTTAAGATGCTGCAAACGGAATATGAATGGTTCTGGTTTAGCGAAGTCCATACCACGAGATACGTCAACCTCGCTTTTTGTCCAGTGTGTGTTTAGAGTATTAGGGTTGGCTCCTGGAGTACGTACACGAACTTCTTTAATTGAAACACCCGGGAAGTTCAACTGTGAAAAATAAAATCCTTATAAAATATTTTCGAACAAAGTTGGAGGAGTCTATACAGAAAATAACCCTGTACAATTGTTTTCAAAAAATGATTCTGTGTAGCCATGTGATAAAGCATTATTTTAATCTAGTATTGTTACAACATGTAGATTAAAAAATTTTAATTGTCCGCGCCCTTTAATTTATATAGAGATAGATTTATAAAATAAAATAATATCTTACATCATCTTCCGTATAAGAAGGTAATTTATCTTTTAATCGTTGAAAAATCTCATCGATGTGTTTATGCCATCTGTAGAAAATTGGATCTCTCATAGCAGTAGTGGTTTCACCCATTACGCTAGCTTTTTCCTATAAAAATAAATAAAAAAGTAAATAAAAATTAAACAAAAACTCAGGTATATTAATAAAAAACATAATATCTCTATTTACCAAGTATCGATAATCAGGATCATGAATATAAGCAAAAGCCTCGTGACCATTATTATGTAAATCCCCATACATAATCTTGTTTGGAGACAGCATACTCGCCTCTACCATATTACCGAGAAGGTCGATACCGCTAAAATCGTCCAAATAAAGGGTTCTACCATCATGGACACTAACATTTCGCCTATCAATTGCATCGAAAAGATTTTTCTGATATCGCTTGAGATCATCAATGGTGAATTTAAGATTCGGACGGTTAATATCACTAATCTTCAGGTTAGCCGGACGACCGGCCCAGGAACGACTTGCGATCTTCATGTCCAACTTAGAGAAGTAGGCCTCTGGAATTCGCGCGTCAAAGTCTTCGAAAGGTCGCACCATTCCAAGATTGTTGCAAAGACGCTCAATATTGTATCTAGAAATAAGTGGTTTTGTTAACTGGATTGAGGAAGATAGATGTAAAGCTAATTAAGCATAGAAATAAAAAGTTTACCAAAGAACAAAAATTAATATTTATAAAAAACAAAATATTACTGTAGATACTTGATATCATTTTAATTTATAAAATATCCGAAACCGATTTAAAAATTCAAAAAGGTCAATTCAAACTAAAAATTTAAGCAATACCTGGAAACGATTTGATGATGCATAGCATAAAACAATTCGCCACGCCGATCTTTATTGACTACTTCAAAAGGTGCGTCCATTGGGTAGACAAGATGCCAGTGCCAGTGATGGAGATTCGCTCCCATATCTTCGCGCCAGTATGCTACTCGATGTTCTGGATCATTATCCGTTGCAGTGTAATTTAATGGAATATCAATTGGATCCTGTAAAATACAAACAGTTAATAATAAACATCATTTTTAATAAATTTTTGTTATTTACAAACGGTATTATTGATTGAGACAAACTTACTCGTAAATGTTTTGGTATGAAATGAGAATGCTTTTTAGCACGTTGAAGCAGCTGGCCGCTCACGAACTTGTCGGGAAATATTGCTGCGAAATGGGGAAGCTTAAGATGTTTTGTATCCGGACGATTAAGTAGAGTCACGGCGAAAGCGTAGGAAAACATTTGCGAGTTCACGCGTTCACGATAATAAGCTGCTACTGACAGCAAATCTGAGATGAGGGTGATACCTTGGCAAAGCAAAAAATAGACAATTATAAAAATATAATATGAAAAATACAAACTATCATTTTTTATAAATGCATGAATAAAACTTCTATAAAAAATTCTGTTAAATTAAAAAAGTTTATTGCATACATACTTAAGAATACTTCGATTAATTGGTGCGCCATTTTACGATGAGCGCGGGTGTACAATGAAAAACTTTCATCGCGGGGTAGCTTCAATGCTAAATCGACTTTAGGAATTTCAGTTTCATGGATGTGTACGGTAGTCGAGGAATTGTTACCAAAACTTTGAAGTAAATTCTCATGTAATGGTTGGTATATTTCCGGCTAGAAAGAACAAAAATCATGTAAGTTTAAAAAATTGACAAATAAATAATTATTAATGATAATATTATTGAATAATACTATTGGTTTTCAATTTAAGAATTTTGAATTAATTTCATTAAATGAAAATATGCATTGAATGTAGTAAAAAAATATTTACTTTGAATGTTTTAGTTTATTAAAATTTTGAGTAATTAAAGTAGTAGAAAATTTACCAAGTAAGACTTTGGCAGATGAAAGTTGACACTTCCACCTCCTTTCGGTAGAAAAAGAGGTTCGGTAGGACGCTCAAACAGTAGCAAAAGGTTCTGCTCCATGTTATCAAGTATTGATTATAATTATTATGAAAAATTAAAAATTTTTGAAAAATAATAAGCAACTAAAGTTATTTAATAATATTTACTATATAGAGATGGCTTTCAAGTGCCTATCGAACTCGGAGGAACGATAAACACTGAATGAAATTATGCCTTGTAGGGTCACAATTTATATCGGATTTTTGCAAGATCCACGTAGCTAATATTTGGTGATCTATTTCTAATCTTTTAAAATTTTGAATGTTCTATTTGCATAAATATTAGAAATAGGTATCAATTATAAAGCATTATTAAATATTGTAATATATTCATTCAAAAATGTAATTATTCTATGAATTGAACAACGTTTAAATATGTTTCAATACTTAACGTTTTATTAAATAAAACTCAAATTTTATTCAATTTAACATTGTTCAAACATTTCGTAATTTAAGAAGAAATGCTGAATACATAAATTTAGAATGCAGTCATACTTTGTTTGCTGACTAAAGAAGCTAGCAAACCAAATTTCCTTTTATATAGTTATTAAAATAATACATCTTATCGCTATTTTATAATTGTTTATTCAATCGTATAAAAGACTTCCGTCCGATAATTTTTACGCAATACGTATATATCTGGCTCTTAATTTTTTTACTTAATATATACATAGGGTAGAGTAGTCTCAAATAGACTGGTTGCACCATTTGACTTTAGCTTCACTGTCTCTTACATGACGCCACCCTCAAAACTCACATATAGATATGAAAAATTGATGCATCTAGAAAGTACAGCTTATTACCAGGAGAGTGACAGGGTTCTGGATCATGGGTTCGATTCAAAGTTTAACATATATTTTCAGGTGTCAAAATATGAAGAAAATTAGATTATTAGATTTTGATTCAAAAAATAGATATATACATATTTTCTGGGTCAGTTTTAGACAATATTGAAAAAAGAAGACATTTAAACTCAATAAGAATTAAAAACTGATTTTGCACACGCTCGAACAACGATGCGTATGCTAAATCTCGCTTTGTGCACGTCGTATAAAAAAATACGGTTCGATACATGAGCGAGGAAGTGATTTCAAC
>UELX01002409.1:0-31422 GCA_900480035.1 Eupelmus urozonus | reverse complement strand
GGGGGGTAGACGAAAGCCCAAAGCTTCCTGCAAACAGACAACTTGGACAAATTGCGAGCGCTGCGGGAAAATTCCTTGCCAACTAAACTCCCCGGACGCGATTTTCTCGGCTTTATCTTCCTCACCTCGGCGGCAGTGGGTGGCGGTGGAGCTCTGCCTTTCCTCGAATAGTTTTCAAAAGGGGCCACTCGATGCACTCTCTCTTTCTCTCTTTTCCTCTCTCTCCTCGCTGGAACTTTTGTGATTAACGTTTTCTGTTTTATTTCAAACTTTCGAGGGCGTGCACATTATTGAATCAAACTATTAAAACTTGACTATTGAATTCCATATCTTGTATAAGCAATTTAACTTATTGATTTATACGAATAAATGGTTTATCTTTCGTTCGGCACGAAATTGAAATTCGAACTTGGTCCTTTTGTTAGTTTATGGTTTAGTTTGGGGATTGTCATTACTTTGTGTAATTTTATTATTATTTACTTAGATTTAAAAGTAATGAACTATTAAAAATTATATTTTTTTTTTTCAATAAAATTTTATTATAGTTATTGTGGTACTTTGTAAGATTAACAGTAACAATAAATATAATGTAAAACTGAATTAAAATGTTAAAAATTTTAACTTTTCTCACATTTTTGTCTGTAAGACATTCTAAATTAGAGTTTTTAGCACACAAGCTCTGCAATTTAAAAATTTTCTCTATAACATAAAGCATCTTGGAGGTTTTAAAATTGTCTGAAAGTAAAAAGTTTTCCGCAGTTGAGAAGATAAAATTAAAATGAATACTTTAAAAAGAAAACAATTTATTTTATTACAAATTCAAAGATTTAACATGCTATTTTTTTCTGTTTTAAATATTTAACTTTTTTGCTGCTGAAACTTGTCAAGAACAATTATAAATTTATTCTTTTTTTCTTACTGATTTGCTTTGATAGTACACTATTATAAGATACAAACGTGAACGTTACTTGTGAAAGTATATTATTTAAATGAAAACTATTTATTTCAATTAATGTTTTTATAAAAATATATATATATTCTAAACTTAAAAATTTGAAATCTGAAAGTAAAAATTTCAAAAACTATATTTTAATCTTTATAGAAAAGCTTAAAATGTAGGTTTTAATTCTTAAAGTAACTTTAATATACTAAATTCTAAACGAAAATAAGTGTAGTGTACTAAAGTTGAGATAACTTTTAAGTATTAAATTAACATTGCCGCAGCATTGTGACAATATTGTTACAACATGGATGCAAGATTAATGCAGTATTTTGTATAGTACCTGTAAATATTGCTAAAACATTAATGTCATTTTACTATAATATTGCTACAATAATATCATTGCAATATTACCAGTTTTTTAACAATACTATTATAGAATTTGTAATGCTAAGTCAAACGTATTGAATTTTTCATATCTAAAAGTTATTCACCCAATAACATGCACTTACAAACGATAAATTACATTTGAAACAAAATAAGCCATTATTCGCTTCTAAGAGCGCTTATACTCCTCGCAGATGCTGTTGATAAAGGTGTTTTTCACTCGTCAATAAAGCTCCATAAGCCCCCCTCCCCCCAGTTCCCCTATACAAGGCAGAGAAAATATTTTCCGAACTTCCAAAGCCACTTAACGCCGGGCACAATGGTCATCATTAGTCAGACTTTATAAAGCCGGTATACGAACTCCAGTGCGCTACAAAGTCGCCGGCTGCTCGGGCAGCGGGAGCAAAAAAGCCCCGTAGCATTCCAATTAATGCAAACATTCCGCGCGAGTTCAAAGCTGGCGAGCTTGCAAAAAAGAGCCTGCAAAAACGGAGCGCGAGGCGCGCGCGCGCGCTCGATAAACGCGAAAGGTGAAACGGAAAAAGAAAATCAGAATAAGACACAAGCCGGGGGGGCCGCGGGAGAGGAGCGATAAAAGAATGCGGAAGCCGGAGGAGGAGGACGCGCTTATTCCGGCTGTATATACAAATTGCATGCAGCGGCGCTAGCTCTCGCGCGAACGAAATATCACATCGTAAATTTGCCCGCGCTCTAGCCTAGCTCTCTCTCTCCCTCTCGACGCGCCGTTAGAAAACAGGGAGAAAAAGCTCGAAAAAGGAATATCGCAGCGGCAGCAGCAGCCATGCCGTTACGGTCCATTGGCTTGCATTATCCATATACGCGTCTGTAGCGGGCGAAGGCGCATAAACATTTTAATTTCCCCGGGCTAAATTGAAAAGCCCGGCTGAGCGTCAAGTGCAGCGGGTGCGAGCTTCCCCTGGATTTTTCATATTCTTGACACGTTATCGCTGAAGGGGCTGCTTTCTTCTTCACCCTCGGATCTGCCTGCATTGTACCTTTCTTTTCAGAGAAGCGGGCCTTTTATTGCTGGCAAGCCAACTCGCGCAATTCAGCTGTTGGAGTTCGTTTTATTTGAAATTAATGAAACGCGTAGGCGCGATCTTTGAATAACCACGCGCGACGCGCAGGCTTCGACGCTCTATTGACGTCTAGTGGATTCGTGGCGTAATTTTTTTTTTTTATTTTCGGTTTTGTTCGCTGACACCTGGGAAACTTAATTATGAATGATGGCGCGGGAGCTAGAATTTTAGGTACACGCAGGTGTGGAAGCGCGAGTCATTTATTTTCTTCGTGCATTCGACAGGTTCGGCTCGATGCTCCTGGCTAGAATATTTTTTTCATACACGCCCGATAGTTGAGAGAGATTTTTTTTTGTTTCAACTTGATTTATTGCCCTTTTCACAATTTTCGGTATTTCTTTATATGATCATACCCGGAATACTCGGATTTTTATTTCTGCCAATATTAACGTCTAATCAAAGTCCAAGATATACGACAATAAAATAGAACGATAAAAAAAAAATCAAATGGGAGGCATTTTAACCCCTTAACTGGCCAAACAGTACTTCTTTAATGAAGAAATCCATCTAACGATCCCATAACCATCAACAGCAGCAAGCTTTCAATAAAGCCAGCCCCGGTAATCGTCAATCGCGTCCCAGCACAAAGGCCGAAGTTATTAGCGCGGATTCGAGATGCGCAACAGGGTAGCTCGGGCCCATCTCGTCCACATAAAGCCGGCGTACCAAACAAACGCCCAGCATTTATACGCGGCCGAGCTCTTTTATAGATACCTATATACATATATCCATCGAGCTTGCAGCCCAGAGTGAGCTACGCGTTCTCGATTTTTATTATTGGCCCACCCCCACGGCTATTAAATCGCAGATGCGCGAGCGTTCCGGCTGTTTTATATATAAACGAGCGCCATTTCGGACGCCCCCCTTTCTCTCGCTTTCCATCCCCCCGCTGGTCATTTTGCCTACACCCGCGGCTCGTGCGTAGGTGGAAAGCGATTTGTTTTGCGACTTTCGGCCGTCGGCAAAGCCGCTATATTTATTCGACGATCGGCCAGCCCTCGCTCTCCTACGGCCGGGGTATCCTGCGACAGGGGATTTCGGCTACCGCGAGCGCGCACTCTGAAAAAGCGTCCGGGAAATCGAATTCCAGGGAAAATTGGAACTGCAGCCGCGCTCTGATCGTATACCTTTTCGGACACGCGGCGTCCGTCTAAATCTGGCTTTGGTTACCAGTGCCGAGGCCGGAATGATCAAGATCGCGCCGAGCGAGATGCGAGCGCGAGGCTGTATTGAGAGAGGGAGAGCCTGAATTTCGTTTGAGTTTTGCGCGCATCCGGGCTTTTGATTTCTTTCTTTTTTTTACGTTGATTTTATTTTTGCCTGGGTTTCTGTTGTTTTCGGCTGGCTGGAAAATTTCAATATCGCGCACTGCTGGGTGAGCCTTTTTTTCTGGAGTATGGATGTCGGTGGATTGTTGAAAGTTGAGTTGCGAGAGCGCAGGGGCTGATTTGAATTTGAGAATGCCTTTTCCATGTAAAAATTTACTGCTATGGATATTTTAAAACTGTTGTCGGTTTTCAGACAGACTTTCAAGCTTGCGCAATTCTGTACAAAAAAGAATTTTCAATTTCAAGTTACTCTTATTTATTACATAAAAAGCCAATAATATTGCGCAACGAAAGTTAACAAAGCATCATTTGATACTGCAGCCAGCCACGGTATATTCACTCAAAGAATGTAAGAATCACGAGGAAAGATAGAGAGAGGCTCGAGTTGGCTAACAGAGTCTCCGCAGTGGATATACTTTCTACATGCGTTCGCGAAAGCGGCGCTTTTCTTTAGCTTAACTTCAGCCGGCGTAATAGGCAGTGCGAAAGGCGCTGTCTGGTACTACGTGCTTCGTCTTCAGGAGTAAGTCTGGCGCGATTAAATTCAGTAAACTAATTATAAACTGTTGCAAGTGCAGTTGCAGGAGTTCTCAAAATACTTCATTAGTCCTCGGTAGCATCCGTCTTCCTCCGCGAGCGCTATTTATTTTTGACTAATTTGCATTCTCAAAGTGCATTAGCAAACGAAATAAAAGTTTCGCCCATAGCTAAGAAAACTAATTTTTCCACCTGAAATTACGCGATATTTATTAGCCTATAGAAAACAACTCGAGCCAGTCAACAACGGCCTAATCACACCCAGGCCATCTCGTCGCGTAAAGAAAACGCCAGAAATTATCAAAAGTCGGTCGCACGCCGTTAAAAACAAGCTTTCAAGATACAAGCGATAACCCCGACGCTCTCTCTCCTTCTCTCAACCAGGAATTTTGTAACCGCTGAAAAATGTAAAGTTCGAGCTTATCCCCTCGTTATCGCGGCCGCGGCATAACACTAGTTCGCCTCCCTCTCACCAGCGCGAGCAGAAAAAAAAAAGAAGCTTATACACACGCGCATAAGGCAAATGGAGACTGAAGAAAGTCCATAAATTCGCTCGGGAGTAAGGCAGAAGCGAGCTTGCACGTAGTCTCAAATGCATTAACCGCGCGCGGCTTCTATACCAGCCCCGTTGCTCGCTAGCGCATCAAGTGTACTCTAGCACGCTGTTCAAGAAGGGATCCCGGCGACGAGGTATAAATATATATGTAGAGCAGAAGAGCTCGAGTGGAGTACGCCGGCGAAAAGAGACGCAGGCGGCGAGCGAGGAGGTTTTTTGGATTTTCGTGAGCTTTTTCGAAATGTGCGCCCTTCGAGCGAATGCACGTGTGTACGGTGAATACCTTCTTTTGAGATTTTTTTATGCAAAATACGTATGATGAGTGAATTTCAAAAGAAATTTAACGTTCAGTTTTGGATAATGCGTAGAGGGTTAGTCTTTTGTTAGTCTGGGATTCTTCAAAAAAAAGAATTCTTTGCAGCCTGAAATTTTTCAACTCGAATGTCCCGGGGCGCGCGTTCGCAAAATTAAATACCGGAAACTGGCGTTCGCGAAATTCAGCGAATTTCCGAGAACGCGCGAGAGGCACAGAGAGAAAATGGAGGCCGGAGCGAAAGAAAAGTGCCGCGTAAAACAAAAAGAAAGACAGGGTTTCGCGCGCGCGCAAGTCGCGCGATATTTACATAAAGTCTGACCTACATGCATCCCTCGAAACTGCCACCAACGTCGCGCCCTAACGGCCCTCAAAGCATAGCTAAGCACTTTTGCGAGCAGTTTATGGAGCCACTGCCTGTGTTTCTTTTTTGCTCGCTCGTTTGACCCTTTTCGCAGCGACTGCGTCTCTCGTTCGCACTTATTTTACTGTTGCGCTCGCGACACGCCCGAAGTTTGTAATCAGACGGTTCGTTCAGGCTCCTTCGAGTCTGCCTGAATTTTTAGGTGAGAAAAGTGCGCGGTTTAATTGGGCCTGCTTCGAACGAGGAAAGAAAACGGTAATTAAGGACACGGGGTGCTGCTCGTGATTATACGTTTTTATATAGATTTATCGTTATGCGAGATGTTTCTTTGTTTAGTCGAAAAATGGGATCAAGCAGATTTATAAAAAGTTTATTTCATTGGAAAAGAAAAAAATAGCAAAAAATTGTGATTTCGATATAGAATACCTTTATTTATGAATTTAGTATTTTTATTTTATTTCTGTTAAAAAACATTTGAGCAAAAAAATATCGTGCAAATATATTTGCAATTTGTTGTTACATAAATATTATAGCAAAACTTTTAACAAATATTATTCTATTTTCAAGTTACAATTCAACAATGTGAAATTATTAGAAACTGTTGAAAATGTCAACTTAAAGAAAGACGGAATTAAAGTATTTAAAACCCTTCACTCCCTTTCAACTCAAACATTATAAAACAAAAAGAAAAAAAAACGGGCGCGCAAACTGCTAAAGCGAGCGTGTAAAAGCTCGGCGGGAAAAATACAAAAGTTACGTTTTTGCTCTTCACGTTTAATTAGGCAAATGTAAAATCGAAAATGAAATTGATTTCTTTAGCGAGGCAGCGCGGTGCATAAAAGAGCGCGTGAGCTTTGGAGAGTCGGCGAAGCGTAATGAAGAGTCCCGCGTTACACACGCGGCGGACTGCATTAAAAAAGTTAATGAAACTGACATAGCGAGAGTTTTGCAGAAAAAAATTTAAAAAAAAAATACGTCGCGCGGGGCGCAAAAATATTCACTGATATAAACGCGGTGCCTCTTTGAATGCACGTATTTTCTTTTATCCCGCGCCTGGCGACTATACGGTTTGACACGATTTGACATTCTAATCTTTTCTTTTTCTATCTCGCGTTTATCTTTATAAACGAAAGAGTTAAAATACACTTTGAAAAAAGCATCCACGGGAAAATTTTTAATGAAAATTTAAATCGAGTATACTTCTTTGTAAATTTAATTCAGTGAAATTTACTGATACATCGTGAATATTCACTACTTTACAGCTAAAATACTGCAACTAATCAACATAGTTGCGTATTTTAGTTTTACTTTTTTTTTGATTAATTATTTTAACCTTTGACGTAATGCAATGATGATAAAGGAAAGAAAGTTATTAAGTTACATATGACACGTAGAGATTAGTAAGGGGATGCTTTAAGCGTTCTAAATCCTTGCATAATTTATTTTAATTAAAGGTACGTTAGCGACTTGTAGTTACCGTCAATTACTCGGATTTCATTTTTTTCATCATAATTTTAAATTTGAATAAAAATTTCATCAGTTTAACGCACATGTTTTTAATTAGAAGGAAATGTGACTAGATAAAATTTTTTTTTTTTAATACTGAATTATATAAAATAAATCACTATTTTATGAATATTGCTAAGAAACTATGACACTTTAGTACCTATTCAATATCAGTAAGCAACGCGCTTTCAAAAACTAAGATTTTCTTATTATTATCAATTAATTTCCAAAAATACCGAATCTCAAAAACTTTCAAATCTTTTATAACCACCCCAAACAATCAAAGATCCAATCCTCAAAAAATAATGAATAACGAAATTCCCTCCAAACTCTCGCTACATTTAATCGTCGCAACTATTCGAACCTATGCTATCCTCCGCTTCGTACTCCCAATTAGCCGAGTCGACTCTTCGTGCGCCGTCGAGTTCCGCGCGCTCGACTTCGTTAGCCACTGGCCGCGCGTACACAGTTGATTAATTTCATTTACCAAGGAGCGATCCGACGAATTTCGACGCATTTAAATCGACCGATAAAATAGACGCACGGTCAATCGGACCTTTGCGCTCTGCGCCTGCATATACGGAGGGGGGAATCATAAATCGCGAGGCGAAGAAATAACACGCTCACGGCTATTTCGCCGTGGCGCGCTCGCGTTCAGAGAGTTTTACTCTGATTAATACCGATGGTATATGGCCGCGCGCGCACTCGAGCGAAGATTTATCACGGCGACGAGCAGTCCTTTAGGAAATGGCAATAAACCACAATCACGGGGTGCGAGCTCAGTTTTACCTCGCTTATTTTTATCCCCCCTCCTGTTCCGCGCGGCAAAGTTACTTTCTTTGCGTCTATGGACGGCCGGTAATTGATATTCGCTTTATCGAATACTTGCGAGAGTGGAAGTCCTGCTGGATGAGAGCGTATAAAGATTCTAGTTTTACTGGGTGTTGCAGGAGGAAGCTATAGTTCGGTAGTCTTAAGGATAATGTTGGCTCTTTATGGGAAAGGGGAGGGTTGATAGTGGACTTAGGAATGGTGACTTAAAAATTTGTAGTCTTGTAAACAGTTTTTATTGTTTTGATCTGGATCGAATGGCTGCTTTATGTTACTGCTGGTAATTTCAGCGCATACGGTGATTCAGTAAAAGTCTCCATTCTTTTCACTTATACTTTAACATTATGCTTAATTTCAAAATATCAAGTTCAAGATAATAGATAATTTGAAAAAGTGAATTCAAAAACGCATATTCGAAATTTAAAATATCTATATTACTCACTCGCATACGTTGAACTGCGTAGAATTAGAGCACTCACCTGTAACAGAAAGAAAAAAACAATGTTATCCAACAATCCAAGCGCAAACTAAAATAAAACACACCATTTCTTTTATCAAACAGTCGACTCCGCAAAATAAAGATTTCGAAAACATCGCAACCAATTTTACTCGCCGGATGTAGATAAAAAAAAAAGAGCACACGCGCGAGTGAGAAAGCGAGATAGATAGGGAAAGAAAGAAAAACGCGAAACTAGCAATGTTTAAAACGACACGCTGGCCATCCAATTTTTTCGCCAAGCGTCGCCTAGCTTTTTCAGCGATTTTCGCAAATCGCCTCGAGCGGGGGCCACGCGACTACGTCATTTTAACTGGGCCGCCCGGCCAAACGAACATCGAATCCTGCCCCGCTGCTGTTAACCCCAGCCCGACCCCCCAGTCGCTGCAGTCATTGCGGAAGCGCCGAGGTAACAGTTTCGGATTTTTTTTTATTCCCGCGTGTTGCCGCGCGCCCGCCTAAGTAAATATTCCAACTTTCATTAAGCGCGAAGATTAGAGAGGGATCAAAGACTCGGACTACAGTGGCGAAATTCTTCTTTTTTTTTTTTATTCCCGCGAGCTCTTCTTTCGTTGTCCTCGCGGCACTTGGGAAAGTTTTTTAATTAAACGCGCGCGATAAGGTTAGGCACTTTATTTATACACCCGGTATTTGTACGAAGGCCGCAAACACTTTAGCTGTGTGTATAAAAAGGTGAAATCCATGCTGGATGCAGCGCCGGGAGAATAGCGAAAATAAAAGGGAAAAAAGCCTGCGGATCGAATCGAGGGAAATTTTCCTCCATCGTGACCCAATGAAAATCTCCTAAAAGAAAATACTCTCTTCATTACCGAAGTATTCCTCTCAAAATGAACTCTCACCGAGCGCGCGCGCGCGCCCGAGATTGCTTTGGTCGCGCAAAAAAAAAGTCCCGCCGAGCTGACGAAACTTTTTCAGCAAAAATCCCGACGAAGAATTCGCATTTATAAAAGCTTTCATTGATGAACTCGCTCTTTGCACTTCTCGAAAAAAAAGAGAGAGAAGGAAGAAAAAAACGGAACGAACCGCGGTGGTGACGGCGCTGCAGAAGTTGGCCCGCGACGAAGATTTATCACTCGACGCGTCCCCACCGCTAGTCCTCTCTCTCTCCCTCGCTCGTGACTTATGTCCTCCCTGCTGCAGTCGACCGATATTTTCCTAAAGGCGGGCTTCGTAGGCGGGTATGAGCTCGCGCGCTGCAGCGATTTTCGAGTGACTTTTATGCACTTTGAAAACTCGTTTTTACGCTATTCGAATGCCGAGGCGTGTTAATCGCGCCGGCCGCGTGCGGGCTAACAGAAAAAGTTCCGGCCACCCTTGGGCTTTTCCGTGCGAGTTACTTTTGTGTAACTTGGGAAGAGGGAAAGAGAGAGAGAGAGAGAGGAGGTAGTAGCCGGAAGAAATTCGCTTTCTGCGAGAGGGTGTGGATGTGGTATTAATTTGCCGGACACGACGGTGCTTGATAGTTTTGTTTTCGTCGTTGCTATGATGTTAACTTGAGTGAACTTAATTGTATATTGTGTTTAAAATTGTGTTGAGCGTTGATACAAAATTTTAACCACGAAATTAAGGGTAATTTTTTTTAACGTATTCTAATCGGTTAAATGAATAATATTACAAATACTGGGATAATAAAATTTTTTTTATCGATTATTACAAAATAAAACAAAAAGGAGATAAATTTTTTTCTTGCATAAAACCTTTTGGATATAATTTTTAGATAATGGAACATAACAATCTAGTAAGATTTCTGTATTATAAATGTGATATTAATAATTTGGAATCTATTCAGCACAATTTTTTAAAGCAACTTTTCGAATTTACATATATCTATGCACAAATTCAATTACAACCACTTTGATTTATCTATAGATCAGCATTCCAAAATATACTCTATAAAATTATTACACATGTCTGACATAATATTTTTATACGAATTTTTTATATTGAATATCGAGCTTTCTTTAACAGCGAACTTTTTTGAAGTAAAACTTACTCAATTAGACTTTTTACTTTATTAAAGAATTTAAATTTTAATCTGAATTCGATTTTCAATAGTCTTGCATATCGTCTACATAGAATGTGAATTAATCTTGACGCTGATTTAAGTAAATTTAATAATTCAATTTACTCATTTGAATTCGCTGGAAGGTTGAAAATATTGTAATATAATTAAGATAAATTGTATTAAGTTTATGATGTAACTACACATGCTGTAATGTCGTTTACTTTGTAAAAAGGTTATATAAATTTTGTAAGATAAGTAAATGTAAAACAAAAAAATAAGATAGTATTAGCCTTAATTAATCAATTTTTAAATTTTCGAAAATTATGTTAAATCAGATAAAATGAGCGAAAAACAGCTTTCGTTCTACAAAAATTAAATTTCAGAGAAGAAATGAATACTCCAAAAAAAAAATATTGATTTCACGATGAAACCGTTAATTCATACATCAACAATTTTTCCAATCCACCGAAGCACCTCTCCAGGTAAAGCCTCGCTCCGTCTGGTTACAATAGCACATCTAGGCCAGTCGTTTATAAACCAAAATACTCGCTCATCGCGCGCGCAGTGACGGCTAAATTATTCAAAACGTATTAACTCGTCAACCTGCTGCCTCCTCTTTCTCCCTCCCACTGCAACAATAGGAAATTGAGAACTAATTAACCTTCTTCCTGTATCTCTTAGCCCCCGGCTTCTGGTTTATTAGAGCGGGATGCACACACACACAAACAGCCACTCGGGTTATTTATGTACTTTCATCGTTTTCTCGGGAGCGCGCGTGCACTGCAACTGTGTCCCGGGCCAGCGCGCGATATTAATTTCGCCGAAGGGCTTCTTCGATTTTTCCTCCTTCCTACGTGCAGCGCGCGCGTTTTTCTTTCTCTCCCGGCGTCCAATTTTGAACGGGCGCCGTCTCGCGCTCTCGTCTTTAAAGTTTAAAGTCCTCCCTGGCGCGAGAGCGGATTTAAAGGTGAAAATCCCAGACGTTTCTGTACGTACGCGCGCGGATCAAACATCAGTCTTACGGCGACCGATAATTGAACGGTTTTATTGCGAGAGGAGAATTTGGTTCGGTATGCGTGGTGGATTTATTGATTTATTGCTGGATTTGTATTGATGGGCGAGTTATAAAAAAAAAAATAATTGTTTGTGGAATGAATTTGATTTGAAAAGATTTCTTTGGATGAAAAATAGTTTTTGGAGATTTCTGTTTGGAAAAAAATGTTATTTTTCCATATTTTTTTAGATTTTCTTTGCTTATTTTGCAAAATAACGGAAAAATATTGGCATAACTTTATTAAAAATATGAAAGTTTGAAAAGGTTTGATATAAGCTTACAGAATAAAGCTCGAATCTTTAAAACAGCAGATATTGGCAAAGCCGCCGTTCATCTTTTATTAATTAACCCAAAAAATTGTTCGCCGATTTTAATTCAGTTAAAGAAGAAAAGAAAGATTCTTCATAACTTTATAAGAAATTATAAAATTTTTGAATTTTTAAGAGCTGTTGTTTATGAAAAAAAATTACGAGACAACTATATTTCTAAAGCCATTACCATTCAAACTTTGTGAAATACAACCTGAAAAAATAATAATACACTCTATTCCGTGAAGCAACGTAAAAGGGCATGTTTCGGTGTAGCGTGTACTTTACTGCGAGAAATTTTATTGGTGCAACTAAGGTGTTTTATTGCAGAAAGATACTTAAGTCCTGAGCACTGCGCCGAAGAACTTTCTGCAATAAAATGCGCCAACAGTATCACGCTTTATGTACATTATAGTAAAAAAAGAAAGAATAAAGTAATTCAGGCATTAAATAATAAAAACCCTCGCACGCTCCGATGATCAGATTTCTCCACCCTCATACAACAATCATTGACCCAGCTTTCCAAATAAAAACTTTACCACAACAAAAATACCCTCCTCGCAAAACCCAATTCAAAAAGCCAATTCTCATCCATCCTAACATCCAAAACCATACCAAAGCACCCGGAAAACTTCCGGCCACCCTCGTGCAATCTCCTCGCCGCAATAAGTCGGGAAGACCGCTCTTTAATTGTTATCGATCTCCACCGGCTCTTAATAGACCATATACCTCCGCTGCTCGCGCGTCCATTCATGCTGGGCAAAGAGTGCCAGTAGGAAGCGTCGGAAAGGAACTCGGCCTACTAGAGGAACCCTCGGCTCGTCGGCGCATAGACGCCAGGCCGAATTTAGGGACGAGGTCGCACGCGCGCAAATTAATGCCGACATGACACGCCAGCGCGTGCATCAGGGACGTAACAGCCAGTTGTCAAAATGCGAAACTGCCCGAGCCCCGACTGCTTCGCTTTACAAAACGTTTCGCGCACACTCGAAGACTTCGATCTCTCGAGCGCGCCCAGGCTTATTACCATTTTCAGTCCCGCATCGCGTGCGGAGGTGGGGGCATATACGGGAAAGTTCGGGGGGGCTGGTTATTCGGAAGCGTAAAATAGCATTCCGGGGATAAATATGTGGATCAGCGCGAGGGTTTATGGAGCTTCGGGGACCAGAGCCGGCCCCCCGGCGCGGGAATGTTAGGCTAGTTTATGGAGTAATGCGCTGGAAATTTAGCGCAGGGAGTTGGCCGCCTTTACGGTTCCAGGGTGCGTATGGCTCGTGCGTGGCGGTGATGGTTTTATGAACCGATGCTAAGTTGGCTTTTTAGCTGGACGCGCGTTTGCTAATATTGCTGGGAGAAGTAGGTTGGACGTTAATCGTGCGGGCATTTAATTTCTCATATTTTAGCATAATGATATAGTGAGCTTGCGGTGATAACTCAGATTTTCAATTACAGTGCTTGTCGGAACAAAGCTCTTGTACTGCATTGTAGAAATTATATTATAAATACGGAATGAGCGGACATTTAAATGAGCTAGGAAATGTGAGGTTTAGATTAATAACAGACTTGTCGGGAAAGTCACTCACGTATGAGAATACATTTTAAAAATTTATAATTTTAAATAATATACATTTTATATTTCTAGCTCTTTCTTTTTAAAATACCTACCGCAAGTGTATTGACAGAGCATTGAAACGTTTTTTTCCTTTCAATCAACTATTTTTACATTACAAGCCGAAAAAATTTCAATTACCGAGCCAGTCAAAATCCAGCGATGAAAACTTTTTCAATTTCGCGCAAGCGCGAGCAAAAATCATCCGAAATGATGAGTTCATACGTCGAGATCTCATCATCCGATCGAGCGAAATCGAGTCCGCTCGCGCTCTCGCATTCCGTAATGAATACGAAATTACTTTTATTCATCAAGGATAATCGTGCAAATTTATTTAATTAAAACCGCGCCCGCCCAACGCACAATGGCTAATACTCCTTCCAAAGAACCCGCCGCCACAGCAGTGTATAATGAAAAGGATGCGAATATCGAACATTGTAATTTAATTAATTGAGGTGGCTTCGCCCGGCCCGCCGATGACTGAATCATATTTTTACTTTTAATTTCTGGCCGATGTAGATGTCAACGATGCGAGGCTTCCTCCCAGGCTGTACATCAAATCGAGGGGGAGACTGCGGAGCTCGCCGAATTAATTCAACGGCTTAACATCAGCGCGTATATATGCGCTTTCGTAGCCCGACAGCCGGACATTTTCCAATTTGTTACCCCAAGCGATTCCCTCTCTCTCTCTCTCTCGGCCAATTATAACTGTACTTTTCTAGGGGTGCGTAATGCGCTAGCGCGACTCGATTTTCGCGACGAGCGGCGCATTGTTGAGCTCGGAGCTGGGTGATATATTTTCTCTATTAGCCGCTGTTGAATTATTGTTTAGCTGACTCGCGCATACGCCGCGGATCCTGAATTATGCGCACCGGCGTCGCTCGTCGGATTTGGGAACTTATTTTACTCTGATGTGTTTGTCGTTGGATAATGTAACGTTTTCACTATTGCGGCGCGGCGCGGCATTGTTTAAATAGTGAGCCCGCGAGGGAGAAAGAGAGAGAGGGAATTGAGATTCAGGCTAGTTTGGAGTTGAGCGAGCTGAGCATGTTTGCTCTATTGAAATTAGCATTAATATCGCTTAATACGAAAGTGAATAGAGATAGATTATTACACATATTTTGAATGAAGCGTTAACAGGTGGTAATTGATGCTTGATCAGCGCCATTCAATAATACCGATTGTCCTAATCAATTTTAGTAATCTATTTGCACGGCTAACGCAGATGGCATCCCGCTGCAGGAAAATAAGAAAGTACGTCCACAACGGCATCCTATTTAAAAAGAAACGGCAGGAGGACAATGAAGAAAACAAATGACGCGCTTCATTTAAAGAACAATGCGCGCATTTCCAAGAATTAAATTTGCAAAACTCTCCTGCCGGAGGAGGCGCCTCTCTCTCCCCCCGAGCTAAATGGAACAACAGGAGCGGAAAGAGCAGAAGCGAGAGGCAAAGAGAGCAGAAGAGAGGAAGGACAAGCTCGAGTGACTTCCGGATTTGACTAACCAAGCGGCTAACCGACCGAGCCCTTTCCGGTATTTGCCAGCAAATCGACGAACCGACGATTGGCATTCCGGACCGCCCGACGGAGGGTGAGGAGAGAGAGAGAGAGAGAGGCAGGCCCGGAATAACGTTTAGATTCTAAAGGATAGCGGCGCGCGACGGGAGAAAAAAGGAGAACAGTCGAAAGGAGAGAAAGAGAGAGATTTCCAACATATTCGTTGACGTGCGCGCACTGCGAATGCGCCTGCCTCGGCCTTAGGATTATACGTGCGCGCGGAGAGGAGCTCGCTGTCGATGCTCCGAGGGAGGCAGCTTGCGTGTTCCGCTTATGAAAGAGGCACTTGATTTCTTAAAGTTGGCCAAACGGAAATACCCATGGGACGACCAGCCACGCGCTCCCAAAAGAAATTCAGCCGGCGGCCGCGCCTTTGTTTTCTCTGTATGTATATATATATGCGCGCGTGCGCGCGACGCGAGCTTTGCTCTTATTCCTTAAAATGCAAATTCCTCGCGGCGGGCATTACGGGTAAACGAAATTGTTGCTCTCCGGGGCGAGTATCGCCGGGCGTTTTTTCTTCCTGCTGAGCTTTAATAAGGGAAAAGACACGCTCGGGCGGTCTTGCCACACTCGGCTTCTTCTACTGATGCTAATGTTCGTTCGTTTAAACCTTGTACTCTGCGGAAGCTGCTGCTGGGTAGCTGGAGTTATGGCGTGGAAAGCTTCTTTGTACGCAGCTGTTTTCGTCAAAATTGACCACTGTTATTTCGGTCTAGAAAGAGCAGGGACCGCGTGCCTGGATTTACGTCGTATTAGTATTTATCAAATTCATCGAAGCCATAAACAGCGAGGCTGTAAAGCGTCTCCAACGTCCCGATCGAAATTGATACCCCGAACGTTTGATGACCGTCTTATAAAGTTGTAAACTCGGTATCTCTCAGTCATACATATCTGACGGCGCTGTTTACGGCTCGCTATCTCGCCGCGGGTGAAGGCATTGTTCGGGCTGAGCGGGCGCCGCGCTTTGAATGAATATTTAAGCTCTCGGTTTGATAGCGATAAATTAGCTCGGTAAGAAGAATATTAGCTTGTATATCGCGCGTTCGGGCCCGAGAGCGATGTATTTATTAGGCTGGGATCGGTTAGCGCAACCCAATTACTTAGCCAATGGTACGCGAGGGAATAGCGCGGGGCCGTGTCGCGCCTGGGCTAAGTTTTACCAACCATTTGGTTGGGGTAGTCATCGCAGACTGTATCCAACATGCGCATCTCATTTGAATGACTAATAGTTGGAATTTTGTTTAAGGTGCTCGCTTGAATATTTATCCGGGCTAAATGAATCTCTCTCGTTAGTGAGGCGTGTATTAAATGTAATTGGACAGTGGGAATCATTATTGTATTTGCCTAAGTCGATACTTGGTATAAGTAAGGTTTAAGAAAAAGTTTGTAAATCAGTGGCTGCATAAAAATTCATTTTTCCAGATGTCGGCAAAAATCGACTCTTCCCTCAACTTGGTGGAAAAAGTCGGGAAAATCGCATTAAGTGGCTTATGATGAATCGCAGTTTCCAATTTGAATTTTAATACCGCGAAATTTAATTTTTTATTGCAGGGTAATTGGAAACGAAAGCCGAGCGGCGAGTTTCGAAGAAAGTCAGAGAGAAGAGCCAAAAGAGGGATAGAGAGAGAGAGAAAGGAGAGTCGGAAAATCGAAGCCGATTAAACTCGCTCGTTAATTCTTCGAGCAAAGGGAGGAGAGACAGCGGATGCCGCTGCTCAATTTCTCTGTCTTTAATCGTAGTCGCCACAGGGACGATAATGAGATTAAGAGAAAAAGCGCAAGACCAATGCGCAATCTTGCCCCCCCCCCCTCTCTTTTTCCCGTCCCACTCAAAGTCAGGACGAGCTCGTTGGTCCGCACTGCTGAGCCGAGCCGAGCTTTCGCTTTTGCGCGCTCTTCGCGCTTGGAGAAACGTTTGGATTATGACATTAACTCTTTTTCACAGTAGGGATCGCAGCGGTTCGAGTACTGGAATATAAATTTTCATTAAATTGACTCTCTCTGGGGGTTGGAAGGTATTAAAAATGCGATAAAAGTCTGTTTGGAGAGCGATTTTCAAAAAGTTATCAATATTTATCGTTTCGGAGAGGCTTCGCTCTGTTTACTCACCTCGCTTTTAATTTGAAAAATGATTAAAATAGAGAAGAATTTTATTATCTTTAGAAATATAAAAACTTCAAAGATTTTCCAAAATTGTTTTACAGATTCGCTCATTTTTAAAATTTTTCCACTTAATTAAATTCTTCAAATCGCTCGCAGCGACTTGCAAAGAAAGCAGCCGCATTCAGCGTCGCAATAAACCCAATGATTTAAAGCAATTCACTCTAGATTCTCCATTCTCTCCCCGTACTCGCACGCAGCCTATGTGCCTATACTCCCCAGACTTCCCCTTTCTCTCTCTCTCTATCTTTTCTCCGCACCGAAATTCATCCTATTCCGCGTCTCCACGTTTGTGTGCGAACGCTCCGTTCTTCGTCGGGCTTGCGCTCTCGCCTCTTTCGCTCTTTTTTTCTTCCGCGGGGCGCCGCTCACCGCGCCCTATTGTTTGTTTATGAAATTATGAACGACCCAATTGGCCCGGCGTTGCGCGCACGGCTTGGCTCGGTTTCGTTTGACTGAATCGCGCGGCGGCGTTGGCGGCATTACGCGACCAGCCGAGCGAGCTCGGCGAGCTTCGAGAAGAAGGCGAAAAACGAAAAAAAAAAAATAACAGAGTTAAAATGGAAGACAGGAAACTCGCGCTGCGCCGAAGAGCGAGCTGTACGCTCTCTCGGGCCAATAACTCGCTTTTATATATAGACGCGATAATAAAGAGAGAGGGGGAGTGCAAAAAAGTAGAAAAGGATATATATACGGTGACTGAAAAAAAAGGAAGGAGGAAATGGGCGAAAGGTGGAGAATTCGCTAGTTATGGCTCTATATATAGATTATCGCCCCGAGGCGTTAACAATGGTCGCGCGAATGCGCCTTTTCCTCTTTTCCTTCGCGCGTCGTATTTCCCCCCCCCCCCCCCGGCCTCCTCTCGCACTTATTTATCCGTCGCGCCCGTAGCCCTTTCCCCCTCCACAGCTGTATATTATAACGACCGAGATATATCCCGAAGTGAGACCTTTCCGCGGATGTGTAAGCTGCACCTGCAGGTAGCGGCGATTTATGAGGGGGCTCCGGGCCCCGGGGCTATTAATTCCGCGTGTTTATCGGGATCGGCTTCTTTTCTCGCGGGCGAAATGAATTTTATAAAGGATACCCACTCGATTTCCGACCGTTTTTTCTTTTTTTGCTGCTGGACGACTGAAATTAGAAATTGGCTATATTTGAACGGACGGGCTTTAGTTGAAATGTTGATTGGGGGAATGTAGGGCAAATAAATTTGTGTGAAAGAATTTGAGATGCTTTAAATACGTATTATTAATGCGATTAGCGGTGACAAGTGAATTCTCTCAAGGTTTTTTAGATTGTGGTTGGAAAAGTTTATTTTAAATATTAGTGCAAAGATGCTATTTGAAGCCAGGATAAAATTATTCTACTGATTTTCGATGACATAAGCTAATAGGATGTTTTATTCCGTAATTGAGATAAATTGTGTGCAGGTGCACGTTCTGTGTATTGATAAAGCTAACAAAAACAGTATCTTACTACTCATTTTAACATTATTTTTATCTTTAAATTTCCTAATATTTTAATTCCAGTGTAATCAATAAATTTTAAAGTAAAATTATTATAGACAATGTCTTTATAAATGTAATGTGTATTATATTTATAAAGTATTGTTACATGCTTATGGAGTTGTTTCCGTATTTTTAATAGAAAAAATATCTCGTGTCACTTACCCCTCGATCGGGGCAAGTTGACATGAATTGGCACTGTAAAAAAATATTTATAAAAACTAAGAAAGCCTTGTAAAAATTGTGTACAAGTCGTTATGTATTTTTCATGTGAAGACCTTTTGAATAAATATATTAGATACACTGAAAAAATAAATACAGTATTAATTAAAACAAAAAGTCTGAAAATTGTGTCGACTTGCCCCGCTCTCCCCTACATAGAAATTTACCACTCCCAAAAAAAGCAGACACCTCTAACAATGACTATTACACCGCTCCCCGAAAACCTCATTTCCACAATCATCTGCCGTATATAAACCATAAAATAATCGACTTTACACAGCTGCCTCGCGTGAATTTGCATTCGGAATAACGCGCCAGCTCGCAACGACCTCCCAATAAAAAGCTATAACTTTATTATCGCCTCCGCACGCGAATTCGCGCGCGCATTCGTGCACATTTTTTTTTCGGCCATTTACCGAGCTCCTCCTCCCCCCCACGAATAGGCCAATCGTCTCTCTGTCCGTTTTCCTTCCTCGCAGACGGAGAAGCCCGGAAGCGGAAGTGCGACAAGCTTGCTGCGCGCAGGTGCAGCTCGGGTAATTCAAGCCAGAGCCCCGCTAATAACGCGATACCAACTCGGCCAGAAGGAGGAATCGATAGAGAAGGCCAGAGAGACGAGTTAAGACTCGGAAGCTACCGTTCGCAGAGCGAGCTTTTTCTGTATGAAGAGGCTTGTCGGGGTCGTTAGTCTAGGGGGGAGGAGGGGGCAGGGAGGTATTATGCTTATCGAAGGTGAGTGGTTATTAAGGGTTTGTCAATATTTTTGATAGCTGAAAAATTTATGACTGCTGGTAATTTATGCGGGCACGTTGGAGTTGAAATTTGAAGAGTGAGCCGGTCATATGTATTTTATTTCGCAAAGTTAATTTAACGAGATAATTTTTTAATGTGTATAAGCGTTGGGGAGTAATTGGGAGCGGAGCAATTAAAATGTCGGTTTAGTAGCTTTCTGGATTTTTCATCATTTGCAAAAAATGTATGTGTATAATTTTATGAAAATCATTTTCAGTAATATTTGATGTCAAATTAAATTAAATTAAATGAGAATGCCAGTTTTACTACTAGCGTTGTAATTGTACATTATAAAAAAAAATGTGAGAAGATCGCAATGCCATGAACTTTTTCAAAATTTAATAAACCAACTCTGTTGAATTATTGAATTTATATGATTTAAAAAAGCTTTGAATGCGATGGTAACGGCTCTTCAATTATTTAATCATTTTATATTTTATATTCATTAGTAGATTAGTAACAAGTAATATAATTTATTTTTATCTTTTAATAAAAAAAATTAATTTTTCTAATAATTAGATGCATTATATTATAAATCCATTATTTTTTTCTACATTTATCTGCCAAAGGCACGAAATTATTAATTAAACTATTTCTTCAATTCCTTCTAACAAACAACCCAACTACCGCGCAAATAAAGAATATTCAAATCCGTGATTGATGCGAACGTTTAATCACTGAATACAGCCAAATTATACATCCCCTTTAAGCGCCTCGATATATATCGAGCTAGCGCGCCCGAGAAGTCCTTAATAACACCATAAACTGCGAACTCTTCGGGCGCAGAAGTGAGGGCAAGAAATGGAACGATAACAATTACCTAAATTCGCCGAGAAAACAGCTCGAGCAAGTTTGCCCAAGCGCCCAGGACGAGGGGGAAAGGTGGCGCGCGAAACAGAAAGCCGGAAATAAAAGTTTGGCCATAATCACGATTTTTCCCCGAGCTTTTTCAATTTAAAATTGAAACTCTTTTGGAAAAGAGACAAACTAGCGCTCTAAGTTCCTCGCGGATCCAAGTGCCCCGCTCGTCTCTTTCTTTCTCTCTCTCTCCCTCGCGCGAGCGCAGCTCTCAGGCTTTTGGCACGGAGTGAGCGAGAAGTACCGCAGTTAGGCAGACGGATTCTCATCGTTAATCTCGCGCTAAACTTCGGCGAGGCGCGCGACGCTAATCTTCTGGCAGCAAAGGCGCGCGCGCGCGAAACTGTCGCGACGTTGTAACCCAGCTCGACGTCGAAGAGCGGAAAATAGAGTTTGGTATTGCGCTAAGAGAGAAATGGATGCATGGGGGGATGAGGTAAAAACGGGGAAACTGGATATCGCGACGATTAATTTGGCGAGGTCGGAGTGCTTGATTGAGGGCTAGGGGAGGTGGTGAGAGTGTAGTTGATGGGTGCTTCTCGTAAAATACGTTGAAATAGAAAGACAGCTGATTATAAAAATTTGCAGAATACATTAAGATTTAATTGTGTCTGACACATTCTGGTTACTACTACTTGTGCTTTTATTTTGTAGAATAAAAATATAACGAGAAAGTACAAAAATGAAAATAAAAGAAATAATGCTGTGAATAATAAAAGTTTTTTACGAAAATATAATATTTGTAATACTTATGTATTTATATTTTAAATTATAAACTAAGATGTTTTATTGGTACGGAAACTATCATATTCTTTACATTATTTTACTTTCTCGTTTGACTCACAGTTGCTATAATCTTACTACCTTTATTAACTTTGTATACATCTAAGCAGCTTAAATTTGTTTTCTTTTAACATTTATTTTCCTTCTTTACTACAACGTAATGGCCTGTGTCTAAGCGACGAGAGTCCAATAGCATAAAGTAGAAGAAGCAGATATTCCTTCTTTTGTTTATTTAAAAGGATGTCTCGGCATAGATTACCTCTTTTATTGAAAAGTAAATCCCTTTTCCCTTGAGCACCGACCTTTGAGAAGTTCTACAATTATGTAAATAATTTAATTTCCTGAAGCACAGTGTACATGTAGCATTAAAGTATTTAAAAGCTTCTTATTAAAAAGAGATAGATTAAAATAACAATATTGCATTAACTTTAATTAACATTTCAAATAAATCAGAGTGATCCTAATTGTATCGACAAACCATTCAACGATTTATTTTCAAGAAATTAATCTCCAACACTCCTCGGCCCAGAAGCAAACAACACAATGTCTTTCCAACTACCAAAAACCATCCAGTTCAATAACATCATGTCAATCCAAAAATAACGTTAAGTGCACAGTTACTGATCACCCTCCAAGCGCCTCGACGTAAAACCAATTCCTCATTCTAGCTCCAGCGCGAGCAAACACAATTCACATTATCCAATAAAACTCGAACAACCACGGATCTCGGCTCCAAAAAGAAGAAGCCAGCTTGCAATGCCGCGCGCTCGTCGCTGCGGCGTTAATGAACCCATCTCTCTTCATAAAGCGCACTAGAGGCGATAGTTTGAGGCCGGCTAAAGAGACCGCACCACGAGCCTCCCTCCCTCTCTGGCGAAGAGAAGCCTAGCTATGCACGCACCCGGTAAAGAGAAAAGGGGGATGAGAGCTGGCTCGTGTGCGGGCTACAAAGTGGGTTAGGCGTTCCAAGGGAAATGAATGACAATTTCGCCGGGGCTATACGCGTGCGCGCACGCAGTTACGGCTATGTGCGCGAGCGCTGCGCAACTATTTCGATTCAGGGCTGGCCTCGGCAGCGCGCACCGCAAAACCGCCGAGCTGCTGCGCTGTGATCACGGCCCGCGCAGCGCGTCCCCTAATGCTCTAGCTCTGCGGAAGCGCGTCAGTTATATAGCGCATTAATATTATAAATACGAGTCGGGCCTTCATGGGCGAGTCTCGCGCGAGCACGAGCGTAGCGAGAACGGCCCGCGTTTGGATATTTCAGGCAGCTGGGGGAGGCTGCGGAATACGATGCGGCGGGTTAGGATGGGGGGGATTTGAATGGGGAGAGATTTTTTTAGAGAGCGGGGGTGTTTATGGTGATGCGGATGGGCTGGGGAGATTGGGTTATTGATGGGACTGTTTGGGTTGGTGGTTTTTGTGACTGCAAGAGTTGGGAGGATTCTTTATTCTTGTGGTGCTGGGCGAGGAGAGGAACGGAAATTAAGTTGGTTTACATTTGAAATGTTTGTAGATGAACTTTGTAAGGCGAAGCCGGGAAATTCATTTAGGATAGTAAAGCTTCAGGTTGTAAGTAAACTTTTTCATGGGCTTTCCAAATGTTTGTTCTTGGTCGTATAAAAGCTTAGAGTAGAAAGATATTTTTAGTATTTTCTAGCATTTGTTGTCTGTTATTAAATATAGTTAAAACCCTACATTGAATTCACGTCAAGTAGAATGTAAAAATGTACAGGTTTATTAAATTTCATTTTACGCGAATACAGAAAAAAATTAAAATAGAAAAATAAGTTAACGCATTCTTTTCAGCTTGAATTCATCCTAAAATGCAATTGTTACACTCAACATAACCCAAATTTAATGTAGTTTAATATTCAATCAAACGTTCAATTTGCTCAGCAACCAAATCAAAGCGGCACAAAAACAGAAATATTCTGCATAAAACCTTTAGCGCTAACCGAGTTCCCTCTATACTAACAACAAAAGCATATTTAAAAACAAACAAAACCTCTACTCAGCCCACAGCCACCGCAATAAAACAACCAAACCAAAAGCACATCCAAAACTCCAGCCAACCCGCTGCAAGCCGCCTCTGCAACAACCTCAGGGCAGCCTTTCCTCCCCCCCCCTCCCCCCAGCTTATCGAGCGCTCGCATGCGCCTCTCACGAAGGGGCCGTATCCCGACGGAAGTGGCTCGTTCGACGCGCTGCAACGGCCTCGCGAAGCGCTTTTCCGTTTAGCGCGCCAGCCAGGCCGGCTTATCGATGCAGGCCGCGCGACACGCGCCGGAACGCGTCGAGGAGGCCATTCGTCATCCGCGGCTAGATGTATATACATGCCCTCGCCTCGCGCGCGGCCTCGATGAGCACGCACAGTCGATGAATTCTCCCCGGTGCCTCCCCCCCATTAAGTCATTATTTTCGAATTATCGCGCGGGGTTTATCCTAGCGCGATCTTCCGAAATGTGGATAAAACGTTTGCTTATGCTTCTTTATGCATGGAGCTGCACGGGTCGAGCGGTGATGCGCGAGGGAAGCTTTTTTTTCGCGAGATGCGGAGTTTAGATAGGTGGCTTAAGGTGTGCGACACGCGGTTTTTTTTTAGAGGTGTAATTTAAATGATGGTTGGATGAGATGGATCGGAGCGGAGGTTTATTGAAATCGGAAATGCACGCGCTGAATTAATGGTCGCACTGAGCGAGATTACGACAGCTTTGTGGAGGAGATTTCATTTTTTTTACGTTTGCTTTGTGGAAGGCATGTTTTTTCTCTTTTATCTACGTAATGAGTATTTACAAAAATATTGTTTGTAAGATTAAATTTTTTATAGGGGAGTAAATCTAATGGTTCTAAATAATTGAAATTTATTTTAACTAAATATTGGAAATTAGCATACACGATTAATCAAGCTGCATTCATAGTCGATTGTAGAGGATGAGCATTACTATTACATACATTGAATATTTAATACATAATTATTAAGTTGAGTTTATTTGGTACATTAATTACAACAGTAAATTATAACATCTGATTACAAACGTAGTTTGTTTGTATATTTTGTTGATAACTGGATCAACAAACTGTTTTCATGTTTCATTTTTATTGCTACAAAGCTAGAGCATAAAGAAAATTTCTACCGTTTTTTGAAGCGAAATACAAATCCACTTTTTAAAATTCAGAAATAAAAAATATTCTGTATTTCAAAATGTTCTACACAGCAAAATGCCACAAATCCACTTTTATGAATTTTGACGTTTAGCTGAGTTATACTTAAACGCATGACTGACAGCCCGGGTCACGTAGCTTTTTTGGCGGATAATTTTTTAATGATTTGCAGATATACGCTGGCGTATTAAATAATTTTTCTATTTTTTTGTTAAAAGAAAAACTAAAGAATTCTTTACTTCTATGAATTTTAGCTAACTTTCAAAACTAGTTTGTGTAAATAAACTAAAGTATAGTATATAAATAGTAGTATAAATAAATAAACAATTTTGTTGAAAATAATTTCAAGCGAATTTTCAATCCAGCCATCCTAATTTTCTTCTAATTATACCCTCTTCTCAACGGTCCACCTTTGCAAACAGCAAACAAAGCTTCTCCTCTGGCACACCTCGCTATTCCAACTATTCCCCGGAAAATTCTCGACCCTAATAAATGCAAAGAGCTCGCTAAGCAATCATTATCTCCGGTGCCTGCTAGTGTGTGTGTGTGTGTGTGAGAGAGAGAGAGAGAGAGAGCAAACTGCATTCCGACAAACTCGCTCTCTAATCGCGGATTCAAGGCGCGCGCTCTGGAAACCATACGGGAAGAGGTTTGCGTCCTCGGTGCACGCGCGACAATAACGCGATTCGCGCGAGCGGAAAATCAATTCCCCGCTGGGGAGAGGCAGAGCGGCCACTGAAATGGCTCCGGAGAGCGAGTCCGGAGAAATAGCGTCGCGATGTGCCGATTAAGCATAATAATTAATTAATAACGCGCCGCGCGGGCCCCAAAGGTCGCGCGTAAGCGCGGCATTCCCCTGATTATGTCTGAATATTGCACGAAATTCCGACGCCGATTAAATTTTCCGCTCGCCCGCGCGCCTCTCTGGCTCTGTGTCTGTGTGTGCGCTCGCGCGAGTGAGTGCAAATGACGTTAGAAGAGAGGAAAGCGCGCGTCAGGTTTTTGACGACGCGCCGTAAAATGTTTATCTTAGCCGCTACCTAATTGCGGCGCCGCGAGCCGCCGGGATACCGCAGCCGGAGCTAAATTGCAATTCCTTTTGTGGTATTTTGGATGGGGTGAGGCTCAAAGACGCTCGGCGAATTGCGCTGCTCTGGATTGTGCGTCGTGGTTAAAGAAGTTGATTTTTCGGTAATGTTTGGCCGGGCGCTGGCATTTCGTTAATCGCTATTCTGCCTGGAAATCGGATTAAATGCTCGAGATAAAAGTGGGTAAAAGTGGTTATAAATAGATTTCTATTTTAAACGGAATTTGATATTGCTTCTAGTAGAACCATGAGTATTGTACGAATTATATCATAAAGTATTTTCAAAATAATTTTAATTTTGAATGCGCATTTATTTGAATTAACTAAAGATTAGTTATATTCCATCAATTCATGTGTTATGTATTCAAACATTTGAAATTACACATCGTTCACATTTGTGCTTTGCAATTTCTACAAAACAGCTGTCTAGCTTAACCCAAAATTATGCGAATTAATGAGCTATTTACATCAAATATATTTACGTTAAACATGAAATGCATGAGTGAATATCCATGATGCAGTATTTTCTTTCTATAAATTAACATTGATTAAAATAAACATTTTAATTCAATAAACAATAATAATCCAATATTTATTATTATCTTATTAATTAAAAAACATATTTTTAAAATCCTCAAAAGCTTTTGCAACTCCCATAGAAAAAAAAGCTCACCCAACAATTCCCAACCCAAAAAACACTCAACACCTATCAATAAACAAGCAAAACTCCCCTTCGAATCTCCTTATATACCTCTCCTCGCAAAACGATAAAATCCGCCAATAGCAACGCCCAGGATCGCAAATAAATAAAACTTCCCGGGCAATTATTAGCCGCGACAATCGAAATATCGTCGCACGTCGAGCTCTCACACAGAAGCACTCAGCTGAAAAAGCCGTCGGCGTTTCGCTCAACTTACGCTCTCGACGCGAACGGCCGCGCACACAGCCGCACACAGAGAGACACATACACACGCGCGGCACGAGATGAATCGTTCATTTGGCAAACGACGCACGTGCACGTCGTATTCGTTCGAGTTATTGGACGTTTCGCGAAAAGCACATACGGCCGATCTAACGACCCAGAATATCCCCGCGCGCCGCGTATATAAGACGCCTCGGCAAATTAGGCCAACGGTCTTTTATATGTCTCTCTATACAGATATAGCCCCTAAGCGGCCCCCGCGAGCTCGCGCGCACGCCTGTATAAAGAACAAAGCGCGAAGCGACGCGATAAGCCGCAGCTGGGAGAAGGAGAATCGAGCGCATTTTTCGCGAAACCGTCTCTCTCCCTCTCTCTTAGGCGCGCCGTCTCATATTTGTTGAAACGAAACCAATTATCGAGGAACGTTCAGCTCGCTACGTCGGATTTCTTCCTTCCCGCGGAAAGGAATAAACCCTCTCTCTCTCTCTCGCGAGCTTGCGTAGCGTGCCAAAAAGCTGATTCGCCGGCAGAGTAGATCGCAAATTCAATTATAATGAACTCCCGGCGCGCGTTCGGGGCCCGGGTGAGCGCAAGAAATAGTGATATAGACTACTACCTTCTTCCACTCGCCCCCCCCCTATCTCTCTCTCTCTCTCGGTTAGCGAACGACTGGGCGAGAGGGAGAACGAAAAAGAGACGGTGAATTTCTTGCAGTAGCGAGCTGCGCTGCTGCGGTTGCAAAAAATGCCCGCGGTAATACTTAGGAGCGATCGGTTTCACCAGCTATGAAAAGGGGAGGAGAAAGAGAGAGAGAGAGAGAGAAAGACTTTTACTTCCTTCAGCTGCAAAGCGGCAAGAGCTGATGCTTAATGGATTTCTTCGAACTACCCGCGATTTGCCTGCTCTCCGGCGTGCTTTTTCCCTGCGCAAACATGAAGAATAGGAGAGCGACGATTTGCGGACACAGAATGTGGACGACGGGTAATTTAACGCTCGCCTGCCGCGGAGATCGCCACCTTCTTGCCCTTTCTTTTTTTCCCCCCTTCGCTCGAGTGGCGCTCGTAATGTGTGCGCCGTGAAAATCCGAGGCGGTGAGGTTGCCCGCTTACGTAAGAAGTGCCGGGGCTTTTTGCTTGGGCCGTCAAGTTATATTTTTTAGGCAAGAATTCGAGTTGTAATTTTACGGGGAATGAATTTGTTTGCTGTGTTGTTTTTTAATTGATCGAAAAGTTGTGAATAATGTTTTTCTGTCATGAATGATTTTTCACAATTATTTCAAAGTGAATTCAATGCGTGATTTATGTAAAGCCATTTTATCGGGTAATTTGCGGGTAAGCAGAATAAAACTCGATGAATTAATGATTTAAACAAAATCGTTTACAGTATCACGTCGATATTTAAAACACGTCAATCAGCTATCAGAATAACTTGTTGTCCGATGTTTAACCACGAGCTGATAATGATAAAACCAGTAATTATTCCTCATTTTAATTGTGAGATGGGAAACCGTCCCATCGACGTATTTCATTAGAGCTTTTTTTTGTAAACTCTTCTGCATTCACTTATTTCTACATCAGTAGGCTGATCAATGTTATCAATCTCTTTTCAATTTCTAAAGCCTTTCAACTGTATGCATATTGCGATTTTTATAGACTATCAACCTTTATGCTATGTAACGCTTTTAAATATTCATTTGGCAATCAGTTTTGCGTTTGCGCAAAACTCGTACATGCAAAATTACTCTGACCATAACAAAACTCATCTTTAATCGAGATTAGTTTGCTGGTAATTAGAAGTTTATTTCACTATGTAAAACAATCGTATATGTAGTAACGCAATAAAGTTACATATTTAATGAAAACGTAATTTTATTAAAATTTCCAAATTAATTAAGTTTACTTTTGAAACGGTGTTTATTGTAAAACAACATATATATTAAAAACAAAATAAAGGACCCTTAATAAAAATCAAAGCTCTTAATTAAAGAAAAAATGCATTTCATTAAAAAACACTGGTATACTTTTCACCCTTCCATCCCCTTCGACTTGAAGCCCTTTGGCCCTCTCCGTCCACTATCTCTCCTTCATTACTTTCCGCAATCTAAACCTCCTTTTTTTCGATTATTCGGTTTTTTGTCGCTCTCAGTGGCCATAAATTGAAGGCGCGCGTAAAAAAGCTCGCCGATCTCCACACTCGCACGCCCATGAATCTCCGGCCTTGCCGAAGCGCGAAATAGTCCGCTCTGTCCGCGTTAGGTATTTCACACGTTTTGATGAAAAAACGCCGCTAGAGATAGCCTCTCTCTCTCTCTCTCTCTCACTCTGGGCTCTATCTCGGGCGGGCCGACAGTTCCAGGGTAGCCATCTCGTTAAATTCTAAAAATTCACAGAGCGCTTCTCTCTCGCCCTACATCACTCGCGAGTGCGTATATTATAAAAATGAATAATTCGTCCTTTTTTGTGCTCTTCCTCTTTCAATTATATTCACGCGGCTTTTTTTCTTTCTCTCTTTCCCTTCTACGCGCACACGGCCGAGCAGTTCGTCACTTGTACAAAGAGATGCGTGCCGCGTCATAAAAGTTGAGCTGGTTTATGGATGGGCTTCGTTATCGTCATTGGATAATGACATAAAGGAGGACGATCAATTTTTCAAATGGTTTTAGATGTATGCGGGACTCTGGGATTTATCGATGAAGTGGACGCGTTTAAAATTTAAAATCTTTTAACGATTCTTTTATTATGCACGGACAGTTTTAAATGTTAAAATAACCGGCGGAAATGGAAAATTTGTTATTTGAAGTTTCAATTTTCAATTAGTCATTTATTCTAGGAAGGTCGAAGGCCTGAAATAAAAGAATTCTCTTGCCGTGCGATTTAATCAGTTTTTTGTTATTGATTTCCTATAATTAGATTGTATGTGGAACGCAAAAGAATAATCAAAAGCCTGATATATATTATTTAATTATTTTTACGTCCAAATTAATCACCGCGCATGAATATTAAAACTTTTTTAATTGCTTTTTTATGCGAATCAGACACTTTAGGCCATAATGAAATTTTTTAATACCGTCATAAAAAAATCAATTTGTCCCAAAGGAATAAATTTATTTCTATCACTTTTGATTCGAGGCATTTTTATGAATTTTATAAATTGCCTCTTCTCTATAACATTAAAATTGGATGTCAAGTGTGACCTGATAAATATCTTTTCAAAAGTAAAATTATTTTAATTGATAAAATAAAATTTTTTCATAACAAATCAAGAAATGAAACATTATTAAATATTAGATTATTATCGTATGTCGTTGTAAAAACTGAGGTAATTCCAGTTTGAAAAATAAAGATAAATAAATTCAACATTTTGTCCATTTTTAATGCAAACTCCTCAAAATAAAATTTGATTTCATACACGAAAACAACAAAACTACCCCGCATACTTTCAACAAAATAAACCCGATGCTCTCGCCAAGTTATTATTCTCAATCCGCGTAAGTAGCATCAGCATCAGCAGCAAGACTCCACTCCCACCCACGCAGCACACTTCGAACAGCCCCTCTCCCGAATTCGAATACTATACCCACGCATAAATCCGCGCAGTAGGCATCTCCACGGGCGAAGTATAGTGTAATTTGCTCCCAGCTACTCTCTCGCAGTCTTCCGGCTTCCAACTCGTACACATATATATACACCTTACGCACAAGGGTTATGAGCTCAAACACAGCGGCCTATACACAGCCAAAGTGAAGCTCAAGCGCGTACAAGCGCGCATCTTCCGCTCGGCGTGTATACAACATCCAGCCGCGGCGGCTGACGCTTATGCGCGGCCGAACGGAGAATAGAGCTGTGGCATTCTCTAATTAGGCAAGTTTTCAGAAGCCCCGAGCGCGCACAATCGACGCATCAAACAAGAAGAGCTACCGCCGCGCTCCGAGGAGCTGGAGGAGAAGCCTCCGCTCTGTGTATATACGATAGCAAAGCAGAGGCGCACACAATGAGCCGGCAAATTAATTAGATATACACCGTGCCTGAGGAGAATGCCTGGGACGGGGTGCGGGGGAGGTAATGCCGTTAGTCCGAGTGCAAAGCTCGAGCGTCCGGGCTTGCGAAAAATTCGGAGGGCTTTTTCGTTTTTACGTTTCTTCAAAGCGCGAATGCGCTTAATTAGCGTGCGGTTTGTTTGGCTGTTTCGTTTGTTTACGTTGTAATATAATTATTATAAAAATAATAATAGTGGTGTTGGTGGAGTTGGGTAAGCTTGGTGGTTGGATTCTTATGTGTGTCAAGATTGAGGCGAGGCTGAGCTCGGTTATTTGAACGTACGTTTGATAAATATATTTTTTATGAGATAAATGAGCCGAATTCGTGTTTGTATTTTTAAGACGTAAAAAAGGTTTGCTGCGTATTTTTAAGAGAAATGAGTGATAATAAAAAAGTGTTTTACCATGTGTGTTGAACAAAACTTTTTGACATTTTAAATGAAACTTGTATTTAAGAATTTTGCAAAATGCCTATAAAGTACATACTAAAACCATTTCAGTTTAGAAGTTAAAAACAACCTTACATTAATTTTACATAATATTCCCTGGTAGAAATTTCACCAATAAAATTGGCCAAGTATCTAAAACTAGGCTAGTGGATGTCTAATTCTTCACAGTTGGCCATCCGCTGACCAAGAAATGAGGAACGTTTCTACCAGGGTTATTCAGATTAAAAAGATATTTAGTAGTGATTATTTCTTCATGCAATCCAAAAAAACCATTTTCGGCAAATTAAACGGAGCGGGTCTTAGATTAAAATAATGTAAGAAAACTCATAGACGCACGTATACGTACACACGCACGATCACATACATGCACATACAGACTATAATACCATATATTTACATCGTTAAATTCGCATAAAATAACTCCCATAAAAAGCGCGATTACCGGCTGAAACCGCTAATTAGAAAACGACGGCATTAACGAAACTTTTCCCGCCTCGACCCGCGAGTTGCGAAAAAAAGTAAGAAAG
>UELX01002408.1:0-31424 GCA_900480035.1 Eupelmus urozonus | reverse complement strand
TCGAAATGCTCAACTTTCTCTACCAATTTTAGGCATGGAAAAGGGCCTATTTCTTGCGCGTGTTGGGAAAAAATATTATCGTGTCTTTGTTATATTTTTGGCCACACTTAAGTGGCTATAAAGCACTATACACAACACGGGAGTATAAAGTCTACTCTATAAGTTGTAGAACTAGTTGTAAAAGACGGTGTAAATTGGTAAAATGTTACGTCATGGACTATTCGTATGACTGTCACAAGATTTATTATAACAGTTTATTTATAACAAATCCTGTATTATTTTATTTCTATAGTTTATAATCTTTTAAGTTAGTCAAATAGAATTTTTGGTAAATTAACTATATGTTACTTACAAAAAGATCACCAAGGTCAAGTGACTTGATACAAATGTCTTCTTTGGTCAATATAAAAAACCTATTTATCGTTGTTTTATTGAATAGGCCTAAACACTCAAGTTGTGAATAATTTTGTTAATTTTTAATTTAATTTTGTACGTATATGACTGTAAGGGATTTCTGATCGGGCTCCAATCGAATTTTATCCCTTTTCTTATACAGTCTATATCGTGAAATGTAGGGCTTTGTTAAGGGGCAACGATTAACTAATCAGAGTCTAATGTTTTTTTACTGCGAAATTTCTGTGGTAAAAATATTTAACAATAAAAAAAATGTAAATTTTTAAATTTCAAAAGTGCACGTATACAGTCCGCACGATATAGAAAAGCAGGAAAAATGTTGAAGGCTTCATTATTGAAGATAATTCATAATTGGACGTTGCTATATTGCGAACAAAAGAAAAAAATCGTAAAACAAGAATAATTTGCTTTATCATAATTTATACAATCAGCGACTTAACAATAAGGAAAAAAGAATTGTAGCGCATAGCAAGCTTATACGGATGCTCGGTAAGCCCTGAGGTGATAGAAAAACATTTGTGGTTGCATGGAAGAGCGACAACAAAATAAACTTCGTCAACAAAATAAAATAAAAATAAAACATATTTACACTTTATGTATTTTATTATTATTGTTCTCCTTTCAGCTTCTTAATTCAGAATTTTTTAAAACATGATTATTGTTACAACTGACGATGCTAAAAAAAAAGAAAAAATTTCACTAAAAAAAGCTTTGGGTATTCGTTAATCAACGTAATGGCCGTAGCGGAAAAAAGCAAAATTGTTAGACCCCCTAACATAGCTTGTCAAAATAAAAATATAATATTTAAGTTTAGATTTTAATAATTTTTCAATTTCATAAAATAAGCAAATTTTTATATTTATCATTACGAACAAGAATAATAATGAAAAAGAGTAAATTACATTATTATATTACTATATTTTTGTCACTATATTATTATATCCATGTATGAATCAATCTTACTCTAAATTAAGTAATAATTAAACAGTTTATACAGGTATAGACGCATCTAACATTAAAACTCTATGTATACACAAACTAAAGTAATCATAAATAAAAATCCGCAAATTTGGTTCAAATATATAAGTATCATCAATGGATATATTTCAGTGCACATATTAAACATTTTTTTGTATATATTAATTGGAATTAATTAAAATTCTTTTTATAATATTAAGTTAAGTAATAATTCTTATTATTACTTCAAGTAAAAATTAACTATAGATAAATATATTAAAGAAAAAGATTTGAGTTACAAGCTTTTTGATTATTAAAATTAAAACGAGAGTGTAGGTGTATAATACAGAAATGTATTTAATAACTATACTTTTACTGTTTTATGTGGTTCCTGAATATCCTTAAAACTAAAGAAGATTTTCACCATTCTAATCTTCGAATCTCTTATTATAAAAATCCACTTTGATTTATTTATACCTATCAATAAAAAGTTTATCTTAAATAGTACATATTTTTCTTGTTTAAAAAAATTACTTTAAATTATAAAATTTTTAAGAATTTTAACTGCTTTAATATTTATCAATTTAAGTATATGCTACACGACTGAACAACATGTTTACCCAAATGAAAATTGTGATCACAGTTAAACAAAAAGCTATTTATACTTGCGATACGAGAAATTTTATGCCTTTTGGAGGAAAACGGTATTTCCCCTTATACAAATTTATATAATGAGGTAAAAAGTCTTTGCTGATAATATCACGGATTTAGTGTATAAGAAGAGAGTACGTTTTTCTTGAGTATCAGTTCGAACAAGAAGCAATAAGATTTACTAGTATCTTCTACATTGCTACAGTACGTACATATTTTTTAATTATTTTTGTTTATTTTTTATACTTTTTAGAATAATAAATTGCCAATATAAATAAATTGACTTTTAATAATCGTATTTATAATATTAAAAAATTGTAATTAAAAGCATGTAATACATGATAATATTATTCTACTGTTCAGTAATTTTTAAAACAATTGCAACTAATTATAAAAGTGAAACTTGTTCCTTAAACCTTCAGTCACTAATAAATTACAGTTCAAATATAAAATATTATTTTAAACATTGACTGAAACATTTTTAGTTTTATTTATCAAAAAGAGCTAAAAAAGAAATAATTGAAACAAGTACTTATGATTTGCAGAAAAAAATGAAACTCTCAATTTGTGTGATGATATTTACGATATTTGCTGTTCTTTTGGCAACGTCTTACGCTGCAGGTGATTTGAATCGTGGAGCTCCGGTATGTATCAGTAAACATTCATATTCAAAAATTCTTTCGCAAAATTTTAGATTTATTCGTTTCTATATTTTTTAAAGAAAATTAAATCAACGTTGCAAGCATTGCTTTCAAAAATAATGATAATAAAAGTAAAAAAATGAGTAAAATATTACTTTGCACTCTTTTTAAATTTCACAGCAAGTATTTAAAAGTGTTTCTTACGGTTAACTTGATATGTACATACATACGTCGGTGTTTATGTGTCATATACATAAAGAAGTGTGTTCACTGTCTTCCAAAGACTATTTTAAAAAAGTGCAATGTAATCAATGCACTAATTATTTAAACTTAAGATTATTTGTTGACGATCAATGAATTCGTTACATCAATTGTAGCGAATGACAGAATCTTTTTTCCAAAATAAAAGTTTCAATATTTATAAAAATTTTTTATTTGCAGTTTCTAATAATAATTTTTCTTTTAAAATAATTTTTTAATAGTCTAACTGTTAGGAAAAAACAATCTCTCTATCGCTAAAATTTTTAAATATATTAGCCCATAAAATTTTAAATTAATTTTCAATATGCAACAAATATTAAACTTTACAATAATTGAAGCCTTCAATTATGTTTATCTATTATGTTTTTTATTTAGTGTCGAAAAAATTCGGACTGTCGTATAGGTTGCTGCTATAAAAACAGATGTGCTAATAGTAAGTAAATGAAAAATATAATTCAACTTTATTTATTTACAAATAAAATTTTTTGAAAAACGATTTTTTAAATTTTATCTTGTTATTTTATAAAGTGTCTTACAAAATATTTATAATTATTATTAAAATTGAAATCACAAATTGATCCTATACCTTTAAACCTTGATGATTTTTTTAGCTCGTAAATGGTGTCCTTGTTTAAAAAATGATTGTAAGGAAAACGAAAAATGCATTGAGAGAGAAGTCCAGTGCATTCGTGCGCCTTGTTACCCAGTAAAGGAATGTGAGAAATGTTCTTCGTAGATGATATTATCTTTTTATATATATACTAAAAATAAATTAGATTTGTATTAAAAAAGTTTAAAAAAGGTTTTTAATACATAAGACATGTATCAAGGCTGATAAAAATAATAAATTTATACAAAGCAGATTTATAACTAAAACCGTCTTTTTATTTGATACTTTTATATCTGTTCTTCAATCATGTAGGTTACATGGATATCAGATGTTAAATCTTTCGATGATCGATTTCCATTTATTTGCTATAGATGAATGATTCAGTAAATTCGAATTGCAAGAGTTAATTAAAAATCAATATGATTGTACTACTGTATGAATAATCAGTTCAGTTCATGACAAAGAAAATATTCTAAGTTCTGTAGGTTTCATAAACAAATTACCTGTTAACCTCATACTTTAAATTTTTTAGCTTTTTCAAACATAACATTTTTTGTAATGAGATTTTAAATATATATTTGTTAATGAAGCAAAATGAATGTTTTCATGTTGACATTAAAAAAAGCAAAAACAGTTATATTCTAAAAACATAAGTGAAATGGCTCATCATAAATTTCTTTGTATCTGAAGTTAATCATAATATTCATAATACATATCATGTTACATTCATATTGTCTTCATATTACAAAAACGTACTTATAATTAGTACTTAATGAATGTGTAAATATATTGAAATAAATTATTTAGCACTTAATTATACGTTGGAATTGTACATAGTTACCTTATTATTGTAATTATTATTATTGTTTTGCATCAAGAGTCTATGCTAAATCGATTAAAATTATGAAATTTTATTTTAAGTTTGAACTGAAAATTTATAAAACAATATTAATGTAATTTTCATATTTACGAAAATCATCATTCGTTAATTTTTTAAGTGTTCGTTAATCAAAATTTTTTGATTTATATATTGGAATAAGTTAATTCTGAGAACTGTTTTGCAACCTAATTATTTATGATTTATATCAAAATTGTTTTCAATTTTTTAATTTTAAATAATATTACCTTTTTATTGTCCTAATTTGTAACAAAATTAATTAAGATATTAATAATTGATGTGCGTATGTTTTTTACTATATTTGCAAATAAAGAGATGATTATTATATTTCCTTATCAAATCATTATTGCATGAACGCACTTGGTGTAATAGTATAGTATAGAGTGTATGGGACACATGTAATAAGTTACATATGTATGTACCGGATCTGGCTACATCTCTCTTAAGCTGCCCACAGCATAGAGTCTCGCTTGGAGCAGGACACGAGCTGCATAGTGATTTCCGTATGCAAGCATTTACTCGTGTTAAGACTGATTATTAATATAAATGCTTAAAATTTTCTTGCGTCTTTCCAATTGTGGACGTTATTATTTTTGTCAAATATTTTCTTATTGTAGACGATGTCTGTTTTGTCATATAAATTTTTGTTTACGAAATTTTTTTTGCTGGGAATGTTTTTTTTATGTTATATCATTTCCAGTAGTGTAATCTAAGATTATATAAATTTTTATATTTTAGATCAATTTTTATGTAAGAACTATTTGTATAGAAATTAAAAGGAACTTATAGAGTATCGTTTGAATTTCAGCTTGCACATTAAATTAAATTTTCACACCTTAGTCATTTAATTTCTGAGATATTAAAAGTTGAAAGCAAGGAAAACAGACTGACCTATTTGTCCTGTGACCTGTACCTCCAGGCACGACGCTTTTTCTTGTGTGAAAAAAAAACTTGAAACAATGGCGGTAACAATAACAATAATGCCAAACAATAGAAGTGTAGCCAACACTTTTTTGTGCTTTTAATTAACGTCTTATAAGAATCTCATTATTTGAAAACGAAAAAGTCTTGACGCAAGTAAATAAATTACAGAATTCGCGTTATGTAAATTTATGTGCAGATTACCGAAAATAATAGTCTTAATTTGCATGAAAAAGACATTTTTCTTAATAGTATTTCAGAATATTTATTTTTACACTAATTGATCCTTTAATTGTTAGATTTGAAAAGATTATACGATGTGAAAATAATCTAATAGACAGGACTAGGACAATAACTACGACTAAGACTTAAACAATAAAAATTAGCAATAATGTACATGTTTGTAATAATTATTTTTTGTAATTTTTAATATAAAATCTCGGAAAGTTTATTACTTTAATTATGCTAATATTGCTAATTAAAAAAGTTGTTTCTTCGACAAATTCAGAGCAGTCAACATGTAAATGATCTATTAGGATTAACTATAAGTTAAATATAAGCTATTAAAAAAAACTTTATAAATAAACTGTATAGATTTAATTTGAATTACATTATATTTTCCATAAGGGCATGTCGACATTAGTAGTTTATTATAACTAGAATTAAATTCGAGAATTGAGTACTTTTTTAAATGACAATCACTCTATATGTCAAGAGCAAAAGACAATTTATAAATCAGAGAACAATAATTTCAGCAGTAGTAAAATCCGATCGAAAGATCGCAAGTCCAGTTAAAAATTCTCGAGTAAATTCATCGTTTAAATTCATTCACATAAAATTTTACAATCAAACAGTACACCCTCCTTTCCAACGCGAAATTCCATTCGAATAATCACCCGAGCGCATCTACGTTTCAGCCGCGTCTATTTATGAGCGAGCGACTCTCGCTCCTTTTATCTCCATCCATCACCAGGAGATCCAGCGGCCGTTCGACTCCCGCGGACGTTCATTGACGCCGATGATTTACGCGCCTGACGCGCGCTAGCTCTTTTTAGGGCTGGCGCGAGGGCGACGTACTCTGAGCTTGTGTATTGGGGCTCATGCATGTGCAGATGTTTGGAGAGCGTGTGCTGCTAGTTTTCGGCTTTTCACGGTATGACGGCAGTTAATTTTGCTTATCGAACTGTAGTCGCAGCTAAAATGGCTGTAGGATACTGATTTTTTTTGGCAGGGGATTACGACTCTGGATTGTAGTGCTGCGTGTTGGGTTTTAGAACAAACATCTTGTTTTGATTTAATTTTAATGATTCGATTGTATGTAATCTTGCAAAGAAAAGCTTCGCTAAATTTTTTTGATAATTCAGTCCGTTTTACAAATAATTGTGAATTGATTTAGATATAACCACACGACTTTGAGAGAAAGTATTTTATATGATCTTATTTGAAAACATAATCACTATAAATGTATAATAGCATTTTTTATAAAAATTTTCTGATGCATGAAAGATTTTATTTCTTTAAATTTTACAATCTATTTATATACTTTTTAAGCAGTATGCAGTTTCCGTTCTGGTAACTTTCATCTATGAATATTTTAAATCGCTTTAGAGCGTTTTACAATTTTCCAAAATATCACGTACAACATTTTGGAAAGTTTCATGATGCTGTTACATAATGTTTTAAAAAATTTTATAGATAATTTACTTTTACCGTACTCGGTGGATTATGCGAAATTGTTAACATAACTGGAATTTTACTTTATCGAAATCGACAAACGGAGTAATATCTGCTTACGACTATGATACCATAATACTTACTTTAGTCGATGACCTTGGGAACATTTTTGGTATGATGAAAAAAAGGATATATATAAAAACAGATGTCTGGAGCAAGCAATACTTGAACATAAGATAAGTCTTTTATTGGCCGTATTTTTATGTCTTTCTGTTTTTGGTATTATACTGTACATTACTAAAAAAAATGTATATAAAAATTGAAGATACCTCGATTGGGAGAATAGTTAAACTTAATATTACGTAAACTTTTATTAAACTACTATCATATTGTGTGCACATTAAAAGATATTAAAATTTTTTCTTCAGTCAAAACAGTACAAGAAATCCTTCTTTACAAAATTTTTCAAAACAATTACTTCCTCTCCAATTCTGTAACTTTAATTCTAATCGATTCTACAGAATTTCCTTTTTTCCAGCATGAAAGTTAGGAAAAAAGGGCCGCAGCGACAAAAGCGACAAGCTCTAATCCTCAAAGCGCTTCCTGATCCAACATCCCAGCAGGTACTCTCTTTCACCGCAAAGGCACGCGCGCGGCGTCAATAGTCGGCGCGCTGCCCGCAGCTGAAAAAAAGCCTGCGGCAGGAGACAAAGCTGGCGATCGGAGCAGCAGACCGATGTAAATAATTGCTCCGTCAGAGGATCGGCTATATATATATATACGCATACACATATATAAAGGTGGTAGAGGCGCTAGCCGCGCCGGCACAGGAGGATGAGAGAGGCGGCAACAGCGACGTAGGCGGTGGGGGCGTTGCGTCACGCGCGCGTTGGCCCAATTCCTCGAAAGGATCGATGAAAGGGTGCGCGCGCGGAAGGACTCGAAATCAACGCGCCCCCGCAGAGGAAGCAGAGGACGAGTGACAATGCAGAGCGGATGACCGCGCCGAATTGTCGCTGATTCCCCTTTTCCCGCGGCCCTCTCGCGGTTTTAAGGCTCGCTCCCTCTCTCTCTCTCTCTCTCTCTCTCTCGCTGACACTTTTTTATGGCTCTTTCATTTGCCGCGCGCCACGGAGCAGGCTTTTTATTATCGGTACCCTTTTGTGCTCGCCCGCTGCCTGGCTTTCTACTTTCTCGCTCTTTCTCGCGATTCTTTTTTTTTTTTATAGATGGGTGTAGACGGGTAAGCTACAAGCTAATTGGGGTTAAGCTGGGGAATTCTTTAGCGAATGGCCTTAATGCGGCACGAGATGTTGGCGCTGAGCGACCGTTTTCTGTAACGGTTCAAGTTTGTTTTACAGGCGATGATTGGAATTAAGTTAATTTTTGTGGTAATTTTTTATGTCACCTTTCATAAATTGAGTTCAGCCAGATTAATTCATAGGAGATGAGAAAGTTTATTTTAACAGTCTTCATAGACTAGTTTTGTAAACGTTTAATTTGAAAGGCTTTGATAATTTAATTGATCGTTAATTAAGCTAATTATACAATAATTTAGTTCTAAATAGACAAAAGATTTGTAAAAATTACAAGCTTTTTATGATTATATTTTCAACCCTACCTATGTTTTAACTTTGTAATGAACTTTGTAGAGTTCAGTTTGAAAAATACCTCTTTTATCTAGTCATTATGAAGAATATGTATGTAACAAAGCAAAATGAACTTTCTATTGAAAACCTTGTCAAAAGTTTTGAGAGAAAATAAATCGAGGTAGTAGTTATAATTCTGAAAAGTAGACACTGATTATTTCTTTAAAGGAAATAAAATTTCCGGTAACTTATAAATTATTCACTATAAATTATCTCTAATTAATTTATCTTTAATTTCTTTCCAGTCAAAATGTTGGAATATATTTAATTAACTCATTTACAGCGGAAATGAATAGTTTTCGACATCTCTTACTGAAATAAAAATTAAACAATAGAGTTTTAGATAGACATTAAATCAAATTCCTCATCGAATAAAAGTTAATTAAAGAAAGTGCCAAAAATGAATCTAAAAAATTGAAAGAAAAGACCTTTTTGTAAAAAAGTAATTTCCGTCTCACAGACTAGCGAATGGCTTTGCGAAGCCGGACCTGTATGTATGTATGTGTATACACGTGTGTCCTTTTCACTTTAGCTTTAACTCTTCTCTGTTTTATAGGCCTTTTATTTAGTGATACTATTATTTTTTTTACGGGGATGCCCACTTTTTTAAGTTTTTTTTTGTCGATATCATCTCATTGATCTTTTTGCGCATTTGACTTATAAATGTGATTTACATTGAAATAGCATTCTGAAAACTAATTATGGAGGAGGAATTCAAAATAAAAATTCATTTACTTCAAGAAGAATTGAGGTTTTTGTTATAACTAAATCAAGAAGCATCTGAGTAGAGGAGTCAAAGAGTCGAAAAATATTTTTATATGATAATTCTGATGGTAACTTTTACTCAACTTGAATACTTACTATTCACGCACTACAGTCAAAAGAGTTATAAGAAGGGTTATAACTTAAATATTTTCGGTAAAAAGCTTCATTGTCCCTTATGAGAATATTTCTACTTTTGGCAAGCGGATTTCCTTTTTTGACAAATAAAGCTAGGTCGAGCAGAATCGTCTGCTTGCGTTTACAATAAATTTTTCACAGTTATCTTACTGAATATTTAACATTGTCTAGTCGGGGAAGATATTTTTGTTATAGAGGAATTGATTATTACTGCTTCAATTGTTACTAAAATTATAAGATATCAATTAAAGATTAAAATTTTGTCTCGGCTTTATTTAAACATTGTTGTAAAATAAATTAGTAGCATAAAAGATCAAAGAAGAGTTGGTTATTTTTAAGCATTTTTTACAATATGGTTATTCTTATTTAAAATATTTTAAATAATTATTAAGATATAGAAGATATAATTATCGAATACATGTTAACAAAGTTAATATTTTATGCAAAGACAGAATACCTAAGCGAAAGTATTTCAATTTGTTTTTGAAGAATAATCAACACGATCGTCACATTTACGGAAAATAAAGCGATTACATCGAGCAATGAGAAGAGCCGACGTGCGTACTTTTAAGTGAACCGTAATTGGAACAATTTCGTCAAACCAAATGACTCGCGTCTGCTAGAACGGGGTGAAGATTTAATTGCGTCTCGAAGTATTTTATGTCTTACTGCCTCTCGCTAACAATCCGCTCGTAATTAAATTTGCGAGTCGCGAGTAAAAATTAATTTTAATACTAATTGTGTCTTAATTAATTCCATTACGCAAGACAAATAAACTTTTACATCTCGTCGGTTTTAGCTCTTTACCCCTGGAAAATATTTCCAAATGCTGTTTCGTTTTGTTCCACCGGTTCAAAATAAAAGAGAAAACTTGTTATTTCGCCGAGCGAAAATGTTTTTTGTTTACGCATGTTAACATATCGGAATATCGGAAAAATGTTTTCGGATTTTCGAAACTTTAAATTCACATGAATATATACAAACGAGCGTAAAATATTTTTCGCTTTCCCTAATGCCGCGCAGAGATAAACAAAAAACGCCCGAGCTAGATTATCCGATACTCAATGGAAAAAAACGCGACAGGTAATTATCATAAATATCAATTCAATTCTATGGTGAAGATCTCGGTGGCTCAGATAAACAGAAAAAGCAAGCAGCTATCTCTAAAGCCGATAAAGCGTACAGTCTGGTGTCTCGGCCGAGCAAAAAAAAGAGCGAAGCGCATAGTAGCGCCGTAGCTAGCGCGCGCGTCATTTCACGGCTCATCAACCCCCCCGTCCGTTCCTCTTCGGCCTCGTTGTTTCGCCTCTCGAAGCCGTCTCGGTACTTACGTTGTCGCGACGACGACGCGTTGCATCATCGTCCGTTTGCAGACACTAAGTCGAACGGTTTTTCTAGTTCGAGGCGCGTTTAACGCGATAAAAGCTCGGCTGCTTACATGGTGATTGAAATTATTGTTGGGTGAATGGATGTCGCAGGGAGAGTTATTTTTTTTCGTTATTGTTGATATTTACTAAATAGAGACTTATTTGGAGGAAACATTTAAAAATTTTTGAATCTATTTCAAACGATGCAGTGATTTTATGATTTATATCAATATTGAGGCATTCAAAAAATGGTGTAATTGGCTAACAATTTTATTTTCATGTAAATATGAAACTTGAGTTTCGATAGACTAATATTATATATAATATTATTCAATTTAGAATTCCATTTGCGATATTCATATTATGTTTGTTATCAAAATTAATAAATGGTAAATACAAAATTAGTATGTTTATATGTATATTTGAAAATCATCAAAGGGATATAATTATGTTGTATAATTCATTCAATATTCGTACTAATTCCAAATTTCTTGTAGTAAAGCATCAGTTTTATTATGTAGAAAACTCATCGGCACCTACCATGAAATCAATTTTGATCTACTTTTTTATTCAAAAATACTAACAAAAAAAGTTCAATTCTCTCATTATGAAATTTAAATATTTTATATATTTTCATATCATGCAAATATTTATTTTAACGTTTTGTTTATTATCAATTTAATATTGAACAATTATAAAGAAGAAGTAACTAAACTACAATTCGCTATAAGTTATTTAAAAAAACAAATCATATTGCCAATGTCAGATAATTCAGAATGAAAAACTATTTTTTATTTGAAGGAATTTCTATAAGCTGTCGCTAATTATAATAAAGATTAGTTTTTACTACAACAGAAATGCAAAATTATATTGAAGAGTTGAAGACAGTTCCATAATTTAAAGTAAAACTTTGTAGAAAAGTAGACAATATCTTGGAAAGTAATCCTAATTTTGAAGAACTTTTTAAAGTAGGTGACAAAAAAAGGACAAATTATTAGCTCAGAAAGTTTTCAGCTTCATTATGAAGAAACTACGCTTTTACGCCTTGTTGAAAAATCATTTTCTGCTTAAAATTATTGTTGTCTAATAAGCGACCCTAATTTACTCTTTACACCTCACATAGTTAGTAATCTTATACAATAAATAAATAAATACTTTTGCATATGTAGTTTGACTATCTATGCATATGTTTTTTATGCAGCCAATCATTGTTCATTTTTAAAAACCGTCACCACATAAACATCCGAAGTCTAATAATTAAACCACACCGAACACCACTATTTTCGCTTCATTCGCAGTGATCGTAGGTGCCAATAAGTCAAAAGGCGAAGTCCCCTATGAAAGACACGAGGTGGTTCCATACAAAATCTTGAAAATTGAATTTCAAAATTGACTCCTATGTGGCTGCGTGCATGCGTGGAATGAAAATCGAACGGGCGAGGGAATAAAGCAAGCAGCAGAGAGCATCGTGAAATATTCACGCGATCTGACTGGAAAAGGGCAAAAGAAAGCGAGGCGAATAACATTAGAATTGGCAGATGGTTTCGCAGCTATCTAAGCTTGCGTGAAACGCGTTATTTGTGATACAAGTTAATTTCAAAAGTACTCTTTCTTTTTTTATGATGAAATGACGTTAAAAAAACTTATTGATATATTATATAAAATATTATCTGATTCTAATAAGGTATTTAATTATTTAATTTTAAATATATATTTTACATAAAATTTTTGTATTTTAAAGGGGATATATTAGTATGAATTTTAATAAAAAATAAACGGACGTCTAAAATTTTCAATAGTTCAATCGCTGAAGTGAAATAACGACTGATAGGTTATTCTCGATTGTGTGTTTCACATATTCATATTTAGTTTCACAAACATTTATTTATAGATATGGGTCTACTATTTTATTCGATGAATAATCAATCTAATTGGAAACTGATATCGTTGGCTATATGATTCCCAAAGAAACGAAAAGTATCAAAGGATATCATTTGATATACCAAAAAAAGTATCTTTATTATCAGTTCGAATAAGCATTTATTACCAACTCATGATTTTCATTTTTAATTATTACAATTACCGTATCTAAAATTAATATTCTATTTCAGCAGTAGACAAGCACTTATATTTCCCATTAATTCTACTGAAAATTAATATTACTACCACCTGATAAAAGCCGGCAGCTCAAACAACTAACACCCACCAAACGAAATCCACCCTTTTCACGAAACCCTCCCCACCCTGCAAATGACTGCATTCTCCTGGACAATCCGCCACTGACACGATCCCGCAAAGCTTACGCGACATCGCAGACTATACATAGACAGAGCGCGAAACTCGACCAACACAATCAGGGCTTAGCTTAGCCGGTCCGAATCGAAATGCTCGGGCGCAAGTCGAGACGCGAGAGCATTAATAGATCGTATTACTCGCGGCACTCATCCGCGGGGGTGTAGGCAGTTTCTCTCTGCGAAGAAGCGAGCCCCTATCGAGCGAACGACTCAATATGGGCGCGGCGATACCGCCGATGAAGGGAGCCCGCAATTGAGCGCGAAATGCGAACTGGAAGGTTAGAGAGAGACTAGTAGGTAGATAGAAGGATCGAAATTGTAAGCTGCTGTGCGCTGTGCGCTGGCTAAGCGGAAGCTGATTGATCGAGCTGATTGTTCGTATGGTTAGAACAATTGTTGGGATTGGATGTGGAGTGTTGTTTTCGATTTGGTAGCCCTGGTAGAAAATTGACCATGTTCTGGGCAGAATTTCTGGTCAACAAATGTTAAAATGATACTTATCTAAAAATACTAGAAATGCTTTGAACGTTTGTTGACCAGAAATTCTGCCCAGAATATGGTCAATTTTCTACCAGAGACTGTTTATGGATAATTATCAACATTTTTGAAAATTTTGTTATTTTTAAGCACGAGTTGGACGTACTAGAAAATGTTAAAGGATTAGACAAAATGATTAAGTAAACCTAGAGCTGTATAAACTAACGAAATATAAGTATACTTTTAGTGTTATTTATCAGTAAATCCTACTTTTTCAGTACTCTGATGTAATATTTGTTTATTAACTGTTCAAAATATTCTTGCATAGATGTCATATTGCGATAGTTCAAAACTAATAAAATACACTCAGCTAATTATTTTTACAGGATAGAATACATTAGAATGTAAACATTCTCTCGAACGTCAAATAAAATTAACAAATATCAACAAAGCTAACAAAAAATATTTGCACTTGCAATTTCTCTTCAATAAATAACGCACCCGGAAATAATGCAAACATTTACGTTGCTGAATCACTGAACAAAAAGCATACATCATCGATCCAAGTTCGCAAGAGCATCCAACGAGAGAGAGAGAGAGAGAGAGAAAAAAAAAACGAAGGAGAGATCCAGAAAGCGAGGGGGAATCCTCGTTTGACATGTCGGCGTATCATTGCGGGCTTTTTTTCCGAGCCATTTGCCGTCGTTTGGAGCAAAATACGGCGCAAGCTGTATATCAAGCCAGGCTCGCGCGGGCGCAACAAAGCTCGCATGCGCGCGCGTCGTACAGCTTAGCCGGCGCCCGGAGCCAAATTTTTTCCCGCCCGCGGCTCGCGGAATACCTTCCATTAATTGTGCGCCGAGCAAGAAACTTCTGCCAGATTGATAAATGGCTAACGGGACTTCAAACAACTTAACTTTCTTCCTTTTCGCTCGCCTCTGCGCTGCTGTCCGCCCCTGCGCTCGACATTTTTTTACCCTGTCCCGGCGCTGTCGCTGTCGTCCGTTTTATCTGGGAGCTTCGAACGAGACTCGGGCTCGACGTATGATGAATGCTAAATTTCTTTCAAGATGCTGAGGGTTTAATAATTTTAGAGGTGCTTTTCTACCGAGGGAGATTTTATGATTTTTTTTGTTGTAAAGATAGGGTAAGTATGAATTATATGTGATTATAGTGGTAGTATGTTACTGAATTTATTTGTTGTTTGATTTATGTATTTGTACAATAAAAAAATATTTATATTTACAAATAAAAAGTTTTTAGTAGGTTAATTTTCAAAAGGAAAAGTCAAGTGAATCAAAGTTTGTATAAAAATCTACTATGAAGCTATAAAGTTTAATGTTTCAAAGTGTGCCAAAAGTATTTCAAAGTCTAACTTTAATAACATAATTCGAATATAGGTATTCACATTTTAGATTTTATTTTGTTTACGTATATAAACACTTTTTACACTTATAATACGTTCCATCAATTACACAATGCTACGACGATACAGCAGTTTTTAAACAAATATTTTTATTTGTACATCAAAAAACTTTCTAACTTTCTGGCACATTTTTAAATGCACTTTGGCGCAACATTTCTATATTATACTGTTTCTTGCGCTTTCTATTTTTACCTTAGCCTATTTTATCATTAATTTATAACGCGATTGTAACTTAAACTTAATTTTTTTATGTCCATACTTTGAACCAGTTTTTACATTATTAATGGCACAGTTTCAGTATATTTTTACTATAGGGTGTCGAATAAACAATCTATTCTTGAAAACGATATATGTACGTTTGCTATTGTTGCACCTCTGCAAGCATTGCTATCAATCGATATCGATAGTTCGAACTAGATAGTTATATAGACTATTTTTTTTAAGTCTTTTATAAAGTTCAACTTTCATCACTATGCCACTATGAAAGTAAAGTTCTTGAAGCTTATAAGTTTTTTACAAACGTTGTTATTGAATAATAAAATAAGCAACAATAATTATTTTGCACGTATTTATTAAATCCAAAAAGTTGGGTAATTGTATCAAAATAAATTTATTTTAATAATTAAGTAATTTTTATATAAGTTTAGTTGTAATTGTCAATATTTTATAAAAAGATAAAGTTATAAAATATATAAACTTTTATTGCGATAAAATTATGACTAAATTAAATTTAGAATTTAACTTACAATAGTTCGTTATTATTTAATCATATTCTATTTCCATAAAATTTATGTTAATCAAAAATTGACGAAAGATAAGATGACAAATCTATGAAACTTTCAGTAAAACCTATCCAAGGATTTTCGTGAATATTCATAATCTCGACCAGTCTCACACATACGCACGCGTAAGCGAGCACACCTACATACATATACCTTTTTTTATAGAAAGGCTTGGAAAATTAATTTTGCATTATAAACGATTTTTGTATGAAAATGTAAGATCCCGAGACATTTATTTTTTGCAATGAAAATAGAACCTATTTCTGACTCGGCCATGCTTAAAAAAGAAATGGTCTTGGTTTAAGTACATCTCTTAAAGCAAATAAAATTATCGCTTTTCAGTCGGATTTTATATTATGATGTAACAATTAGTGAAAATCATTTAATTTATTATACATTTATGGAGTATATCTGTTGTTGTTGATATTTGAAATATTATCGGATTGCAGAATATTATTAACATATCATTATTTCATCAAAAGTGGTATAGTATATATACAGAAAAATTACTTATCTGTATATATCTCGGTTCATTAACTCCACCCAAATCCTTTCGCATAAAAAATCCCCACAATTATGATTTATCGAACTTTAAAATCACGCAATCACGTAATACCGCACAATAACCATAAAAACATTTAACCACAGCAAGCAATCGTCAATCCTATATTGCCCAGCGCGAATCACACCCATAATTGCAAAAAGCATAAACAATAACAATAACCGCTACGACAATAACTCCAAGCCCTCGACCAACTCGCACAATTCAATTAAAAGCGTATACGTGTATGGCTTGCGAGCGTGTCGAGGAAACCCTAACGACGAAAGACGCACGCGCGCGCGCACCACTTAAACGGACCTTCGTCTTCATTAATTTGCATAAGAGGCGATTACAGAGCGTAGCATCGAGCAACGCTATTACCGGGGGCCGCTAAATATTCCTATTACTCTGCGGGGCCGAATACGAGCGCAGAGCCGCCAGGAAGTGCCGGAAATTCTGAAAATTGTTTCGCCTGAAGCGCTACTCGGGCGCGATTGTTTTTTAACAAGAGAGCCTTGTCAACTGTATTGGAGTGGCAGGCTTGCCTCCAAGAGGTTTTTCATGCCAACTAGTCTCGCTCGCGCCCGCTGAAAATATGTTTTCCAAATGAATAAAATATTTAGATTATTGTATGAATGCGTGTACTACCACACTCGGCTTTTACTACTTGTGCTTTGAAAGTGGACTTGATCGTTAATTTTAAACTTGTTTAGTTAAAATTTTGATTTTTTAAATTGTTTAAAAGTTTATTTTTTTATAGAAGTAGTTGAAACTGAGTGATTGTAATAAAGCACAGAGTATCGTATTTTGTAACACTAATCTCTTTATCGAATATTAATCAGGCGGCCATCTCCCTTAATAATTCCATAAAGCGCGTTAACGGCGCTCTTCGCTTTTTCCGGCCATAAAAACACGACAAATCTCACCGCACTCGGCGGCGAACGATTTCCCTTTGAAGACCTTGGGGCGAAAGAGAAAGAGACGCTCGCTCGCATAAGTGAGAGGTAAGGGAAAATGATATTCAGCCCCTAAACTCTACGCGAGGGACCGCGGCGCGCATTCAAAGTTTTACGCTCCATTTCTTTTTTGAAGAAGAGAGAGAGAGAAAGAGAGAGGAGTAAACGCCGAGGCGGCGAAGAAGGAGAGAACTTTACGAGCGGTACGTCGAGCAAGAAATTGGAGCCTTTCAATCTGTCCAATCCATATCCTCCGCACTTTCCGCCTTTTTTTCCCCGGCGCTTATTCTCTGCCTTTATAATTTTCCTCCGTACGAAAGCGGCGCTTCTCCCTCAGCTTTTCCTTACTCTCTCTCTCTCTCTCTTTATTTTTTTCTAATGAAGTGCGAGTTGAGTTGAGCAATGGCCAATTAACTTTTCACTTTTCTTTGATAAAACCACTTTTTTCTTTAAGCTAACTGTTTCCTGTGCAGATCTAAATATTTATTTCTAAACATGTAGTAATGACTTTCAATGGAAAGTACTTATAGAATATGACGCAGTTATAGAAGCTGTCCTATTTTCTACATTATTTCATACTTTATTCAACTAAATTTCTACTCCAATCCCTCAACACACTGCAATCAATATTAACCATCCGAATTCCCGTCAGACTCCCATCGCGATTACATTCGAACGCTCGGACGCAAATTCGCGAGGGCAATATTTCGCGGAGCCTCTCGCAATTCATACTTTGCACTTAAAAGCCCGGCCATACGCGCGGGACTGCAACTTTTACGCTAATAAATTTAACCGCCCTCTCCTCCCGCGTTTTATTCCCACCTTTTTTTCGCCTATTTTATCGCTCATATTCGATTCTCCTTTACCCGTCGGCTCGGACTCGCCGCGATCGTTCCATCACGGCCGATTCGTCTTTCCTACTTTACGGCCGCGCCCCCGCGATAATCGTTACTCTCCCTACGTTTCGCGCCGTTTCTTTTCGTTAATTTCGCATGCACGGCTTCTTTCTCACTTTTTTTTTCAATGCTGAGCCCTTTTACGGCCACTTTTCAGTCGCGCGTTTTTATGCGCCAGCTTTTTTTTTCGCGTCTTTATTTTTCATTTCGCATTGGTGATTCCTGGGGGCCGGAAAATATTATACCTACGCCCCCGCGCGCTCTTCGACTTATATTCAGCGAATCTCTCCCGGCTGCCCCATATTCTATCCTGCGAAATGAAAAAGCTCCGAAAAGTTGAGTTCCTTGTTTATATTTCTTTCCTCTCTCAGCTTTCTCTCTCTCTCTGCCCCTTTTTGCCCGAGTAACGCGCCACCCTCAAGTTGTATAATGTATTATGTATATATACGCGCCACGGCGCGCTGGCAAAGAAAGCGCGGCCCTTACCGACTTTTTTCCCCGAGTGCCGCGCGCGCTTTCGCGCCTTATTCCAGCGCGGGAATTTATTTCTGGATTTAGAAGGGTTCGGCTGCACTGTGTGTGTCGCCGTTACCGGCCGAAGTGTGAACGGGCCATTTATCTTCTCGAAGTTAATGAGGAAAACATAGGGATCCGTCAGAATGATTCTGAAGTTTGCGAGCGGCTGCTTATTTGCAATTTAAAATCGAGCGGGAATTTTGTTTCTTCTGCGTTGAGAGAACGAAGAAGTTTCAGAAATTTTGAAATGATGAAGGCTTACTGTTTCCCTAAATCTAGTCTCACTTACGAGAAAAACATTTACGTAGACCGGCCATCGATACAGGCCATAACATTACCAGCAATCTCAACTTTGTAATTGAAGTTCTTCCAGTTTAATTACAGCGTATGTCGAGCAACGCCCCGTTATTCTCCCATTCCCCGAAACAGTCGTAAAGCCACGCAAACACAATCCCCTGAGTGCGCTCCTTCGAAAACAATATAACGGCTCGCAAAAAAGGCCTTTGAAATAAAAGGCAAAGAAGGAGGGGGGCAGCGTCAAAACGCATAAGCGGGCAACCGGTCCGTTGACAAATGCGCCCCGACTCTCTCCCTCCTTTTTCATTTGAAAGTTCGCGAGAGAGGGAGCAGTAAACGGCCAAATAAACGGCCGTTGCGAAAAGGCGAAAGCGAACTCTCGCGGGCTCTGAAAGTCGACATTCATCTTACTTCAGAGCTCTACGACCTTTCTGCCACGCGCTCGCGCGGAGAAAGGAGGCCAGAGAAAGAAAAGGCGCGGTAATGCAGCTGCTAAAGAGGCGCAGGAAAATCTCTGGCCAAAGGCCACCACACACACACACAGCTCTATATCCGTGAAATCCACTCCCTTTTTTGCCTTTTCACTAGCGCCGAGATTCGAAGGAGCGAGCCGAAGAAGCGGCCGCAGCTGCGCGCGAATGCAGTATTCAGCCGCTCGTTCATTTATTATAAAGTGTACAAGTGCAGCTGCGAGAGAGCCGGAATACTCTAATCTTGCCGCGATGATGTTTTAAGCGATATCGCGCCGGGATCTGCAGGGTGCTGGCTCTTCTCGTTCTAAGCGCTTGGCTGGCTGAAGCGAGCGTTGCTTGTATTCCCAGAGCGATGCTATTGACCGCGTACTGGGGGGACGGCTGGACAGTGGGGCTGTGTTTTATCGGTGGGATATTGCTAATTTAGAGGTGTGAGTTGGGTTAAGTTTTATTGGTCGGTCTTTTTTAATTTAGTCATTCAGATTAGTTTAGGTATTATCTAAATTAGTTGTTTTGAGAAAGTACTACTCTCCTAATTTATATTTTTCAATTTTTGTATTTCTAAAATATACCAAACAAATAACAAGCAAAAAAGTATAAAATATACAAAAGTTTAAAATTTTATCCTGACATACGTACATATACTACCAATCCGTAGCGCGGTACTGAAATATGTTTTGCAGATACTGCATCGGTTTGCGAAAAATGATCGCAAACACACAATGCAAGACAGGTGAAAGGAGAAGTGGCGCTATTGAACGAGCGTTGCATCAGCGATCGGCTACTTTCCCAAAGCTCTTTATACTTATTTTTACGCTCGTTGCCCGCGCGCTCCATGATTTTCCGGTTACGTCATCCTTTGTTACCCCTAAGAACGCGAAATGGCGCATGAGTATCCGATTTTCTCGAATCCCGGCGCATTGTGAATTTTTCGTATCGGGTTTACATACACTACCCTATAATAAAATTCCAATTTTTTTACAACTCCAACTAACAATATCAGCGAGCTTCGCAAAATTTTCCCCCCGTTCGATTTTACCATATCGAGCTTCTTAGCGAACTCTAAAAAGCTCATCACTACGCAAGAAGCTCATTCAGTCCATTCTCTCGACTCTCGGTCCTCCTTCCTTCCTTTCTCCTTTATCAGCAGTCCCCTCTCCGCCCCCTACTTTCCCTCATCTTCCGCGATAAACTCGCCGGATGCTCACCGCCGCGGAACGGGGTTAATAAATTTCTTCTCCAGCCCTTTCCACCTCTCTCCTCGCACTTGCCAAAACGAAGGAGAAATTGCCGTAATTAGCCTGCGCGAGAGCGTACGGCTAAGGATTCGGGCGCTACGGTCGATCGGTGAGCGCTTCTTTCCTTCCTTGCCTGCTACAATTCTCGGCTACAAAGGAGAGATTTTATGCTTCGCGGCGGAAGCAGCTGGCTGCTAGTGGAGGCGAAGCTCTTTTTGGCTGCTACCTCTGAGGGAATCCGATGCTGACTGGAGCGACTGCTGATTAATATTGAGTTTAGATGGGACGGGCCGAAAGAGGTTTAGCGATTTAAAGGAGATTGGGGTCGATAGTGGGATTTTTATCATTAATGTGTTTAAGGTTGGGAGAGCTGAATTTTTATTTTTTGTTTAAATAGTGTTTCAACTTCAGTTGCCAGTTATAATATTATGAGTTGATGTGAGATTAGGGATATTGGGCGAGAAATCACTTTTATAATGTAAAAATATACTTGTTCAAATTTTGAAAATGATATTATGTATTCATTCACTTTTTTACTTCACCATATATAGGTTCATCTACATGTATGCCCATAATCATCTGATACCAATACTTGTAGCCATAATTCCTCACCCGTAAGGTTTCAGCTGCATCGATGGATGAAATTTGCTTTTGCGAATGAATTTCACTTCATCATCGATATTCCACTAATACGCCCAGAATCCTAAAAAATTCTGCGATTAGTAATATAAATTAATTAATCATTTAAATTATTAATAATTTTAGTCTATTCTAAAATTAGTCTCTGGATTCGATTTTGTAACTATTTATTCATAGGAGAACAGTTTATAAATGTCAAAATATCAAACAATTTTATCCACCGTTATTTTTGACATTTCTAATTTTTTCATGATAGACAGTGTTAATTGAATTCATTTCATACATTGATTTTAATAACTTTAACGTTTTAATAATAAAAAACTATATTATTCCAGTAGTACAATTCAATAGTAAAAAGATTTTATTTTGGGTTTAGACAATTTTTGACATTTTTCTTCAATAGTGAATTACTAGAAAATCAAAAACGAAAAGTCACGGAATCCACACAATTGAGACTTGATTTCATAAAATTTGGGTCACGAAAATTGTAAGTTTATGTCGTATTTAAAGAAAAAGTAGAGCTCGGATGTCTGACTAAATTTATCTGTAACTACTTACAGCGTATCAATTTAATATTCCATTGCTATAATTTTACGAACTTTTTGCTGATTCTGCGTAAGCTTTTTTGACTCGAAAGCGTTTTACTCTAGGCGAAAAATATTCTTTGAAACCTACAACTGCGAAGAATCAGATTAAAATGAAATAAAAAAGAACTATGCCCGAAGCTAATATCATTAGAAATAATTCATGAAAAAATAAGTTTTTTTTTCTCTTACATAAAAATGTCAACTCGCAATCACCACTAATATTATCAAGTACACGAGATCCATGCCGCTGGCAATCAAAACGCGCAACAACTTCCCCAGGCATAATTACATCGGTAACGAGGTCGAGATAATACACGCGTAACCACTCGGATCCTTAAAGAGCGAAATTCGCGTAGCGGCATCAGCATAGCGACGTAATAAACTTCAAAGCGATTCGCAGCGATAGCAGGCTCTAAGTGTACTCGATTAACGTCAAGCGGCGTAAGTAAGGCGCGGCTGGCCTTCCGCCGCAGAGAGTCGAGCTTCTCTCTCTCACTGAGGCTCAAAGAAGCGGAGGCGCGCGCGTGAATTTGTTCGCGCGAGATGCAATCTAGTCCCGGAGCTCGCGGCGCTGATCGATGAATTCGGCTGAGCGCCGGCCCTAGTACCAAGTGCGCGCTGGAAAAGCTCTCTAGCAGCAGCTTTGCTATTTCGCTTAGAGTCCCTCTCTCTCTCTCTCTCTCTCTCTCGCTCGCTATCTGCCTCAGGTGGAAATTTACGATCCCTCTCTAACGGATCCAGAGCGAGCGGGCCACCGCAAACGCAAAAGCGCTTATCCTCGAGCCATCGGACTGCGCGCATACACAAAGGGAACGCAAGCGCAAGCTGTCTGCCGGCTACGTACAGCTGCATAAGCTTAGGCGTACTTCCGGCATTGACTGTCTACTGTGGCTGCGAGTCCGTAAATGTGTATATTCAAAGTGTCTATGTGTGCGCGCGCGCGCGCGCGTGTGTGTGTTTGTGTATGTATGTGTGTGTGTGTGTGTGTGCGTGTGTGTGTGTGTGTTCTTGTGTGTGCATGTGTGGGTATGTGCGAGAGTTTAATTTAATATGTGTGCCAACGCTATCCAATTGAAGGAGAGAGTGTATGAATTGTGATGTTTGTGTGTGCGCATGTGTACATATGTGTACAAGTGTAGGCGTGAGATGCATGCGCATGTATTTGTACTTAATGTTCATAAGTTCAAGTGTTACTTATATTTACTAATACGTGCGAAAGGTCTACAAATTCAGGACACACAAGTGCCTTACTTGGATCATAAAAAGTTTTTAATTATAAAAACAACTAATTAATGTCTAAGCCGTAATGTAAATATGTCATACCGTTTTTAAAACAATAATATGATTTTTATAAATTAAAAAAGTAAATATAATTGCTAATAAAATAAAACTGAAAATTTACTAAAAATAATACAAATCTAAAAATTCTCTTTTTTTTATTTAAAATCCTTTTAGGTAAATAGTCGGTATCCATAACATTACTCTAAAAGTTTCAAGTTTATTTACAGTTCAAAATATCATCATTAAAGAAAATATATTTTGCCTTATGAACAGAATGAGTCACATAGTAAAACTTGAAATTTCAAAAAATCTTTTATATTAATTCAATCTTTTGCTTTCTTTCTCATTACTATCATTTAGTGCTCAAACCTCTATAATCCTAAATACATAAAAAAAAGCTAGCCTAGTTGTGTACCTTTATAAACCCCAACCCACCCATCTTTTTTCTTATATTTTACGGCGTAAGAGTCGATATACCAGCGGCTATTCCACCTAGATGCGTAGCTCCATGTACGCGCACGCTTGTATGTGTGTGCGCGTGAAGCGAGCGAGTGCTCTTAGAACACTGTTTGTATGCGCTGCTGGCGTGATTTTCCTTCCTAGCGCAGGCCAAATATTTAGCCAAGACCCGAGGCAAAGTTTTCTCTGCAGCGCGATAGAGCGCGGCGCTGTACAGTGGCCAGTTGGCTTTTCTCGGGCTTCGATTAAAAAGCGAGCCGCTAGCGACGATAAGGAAATTCCACTCCGCCGCTGAATTGAATTTCGGAGTAAATAATCGTTCGATTACGACTGCGCGACTCGCCGGAAATCGGCGCCGATTGGCGCCTTTAATCGCCGAGAGTGTTTGCTACTTTTCTTTTTAAACAGCGGAAGCGCCGCTCCCCTGAGAGGATTTCGATATACCGTCCCGGATTAAAGTGCGCTGGTCACTTAATTAATTACGATCCCTGGAAAAACTTCATTTTTTTTCCTTTCTTCTTATTACTTTCTTCCTGCTTTCTTCTCTGAATTCTTTAAACTGGCAACGTTGCATTAGATATGCTCTTGAAATCAAAAAACTTTCTAATATCGAATTCGCGGTAAGGCGCATAAATCAGCCGTAGAGCAGAATCTTGGCACCGTCGAGTGAATAAACTTTTATTGCAACTAAGACCGACCCTCTGGCCGCTTAAAATACGGGGATCCTATAGTTTTCAATTTTACTTCGATTTCCGAAAATTTTATGACTTCTTTTGCCGTTCCTGCCAAAAGTACACCATTGTACTTTTACAGTACAATAAACGCGGGCCAACTCTAATATGCATCTTGCCGCTTTTAACTTTGGCAGACGATACATTTTAATTTTCCCTCTGGACTTAAGCATATTCGAGGCCTCCTTTACCGTTTCCTCTTTTACTGTCCCCGCTCGAAAATTACCGAAATTGAAAACAACACGCGCCGTAACTCCACAACTAAATTCCTGCAAACCCATAGCCAAACATACCCCCCTCGAACAATACAACTCGCGGTACGAGCCCTGACTCCGGCAGCCCTCGATATAATTCGCCTTCTAATTTCCGTGCAATAGCACGCTTGGCCAAAAATTTCCGAAAACCATTTCGCTTCAGCGGAAAATCCCTCTTTACTGTTCCTGCTCCCCGGGGAGGGTTTACGAGAGGCCTCGTTTAACGGCCCAGCCACGCTACGTATTTAAGGCCAGCGGTTTTCGATCCTTTGACACAGCTCTGCTCTCTTTCTCTCCCTCTCGTTCTGTCTCTCTCTGCGAGGGTTTGTCGGCTGGAAATAAAACGACGAAAGGGGCAAACGAGGTTACTGCCGGCTGACTGGACGCGGGCATGTAAACGCGATGGCAGAATTGATATTTTTTGGATGGCCGAGATTTGTCTGGAGGAGTTTATGCGCGCGCGCGCGAGCGTGCCGGTAAATGAACAGACTGTCGATTGGCAAATGGACAGCTGATGGGGATCGCGTAATTGGGTTTGAAAAATCGTGCTGCTGGCATGCGGATTTAAATTTTCTACCTTTCTGAATATGCCTGGGTCGCTTAATGTTTTCGCTGCTTTGATTGATCGCGGGCTTCTGGGAAGGTAAAAGTTTACTTTGCTTTTGAATTTTCTAAAGCTAGTTATTTTGAAAGCTATTTATAGGTGGACGGTTCGTGGACGTCGTTAATGTATTTTAAAGATATTATTTGCGAGTTAGAGAAAGGAAAGGTTGATTTTATGAAAATTATGCCGAGTATTTTTTTAGCGCATCGCTTGCTGAAGTTGAGGTGAATGGACGTTTCAAAACAGATTGAGGGCGAGCGTTTATGAAAAGTTTTTTGTGACAAACAAACAACTCGCGCAAAAAATTTTAAAAGTGTGAGCTTCGACTTAAAAATTCTTCTTGGCAATTTTCCGAGTCCACATATTTTTTTAAAACACATACATTACAGATTTGTTTTGGTTTGAAAGACATAAGCTTCTTTATAATACTATAATAATGGAATATAACATTTGACAATTTTATATAAATCACATTTTGTTCAAATATTTCAATCTATTTTTGAGAAAGATAACATTTTGCCTGGCAGTAAGTATATGAATACTAGGGAATGTCGATTCAAAGATATTCTTCTATTGAGTAATGTTCAAGTTAAGAAATTTAATAATTGAAAAATTATACATTTTTGTGAAAATGTGGGGGTTAGCATGCAAAACAAGCAGAGGGGTGAAGATTTTTGTTATATATTATATTATGTTGACACTTGAACCGTTACATTTAGTTTTCTCAATGTTCTTTAACATAATTTAAAAATATTTTTTTTATTGAGTGTTATTCTCAATTTACGTTTTGATGTTTTTTCTTTAATTTTCTTATATACTATTGAATGGTTATCTCGAGGAATGTTCATACAAGAGTATTTAATGATTTAATAAATAAATATTCATGTGAAAGCAGACTGGTTTGAAGCGTATAATTTAGAAATTTATAACAATTTTTATAAAATGAGACTCGGTTGTTACATCTAGAAAGCCGCAAAAAAAAATGAAAAAACCCGACTTTGAAATACGCACTAAAAGGTATGAATAAAGGATAAAAACCTTTTTGAAGTTGATGCCTTATTTCAAAATATAATTTCAAGAAGAATAAGTGAAGTTCAAAAAAGCAACTCTAAGAGCAAGCACGCATGCTCCATGGGTCAGCTAGTGGGCACGACTTCTTTTTTATTTCAATTATGAATTTTCTGAAATACCGCACGAGCTTCAAAAAAGCTTTTATCGATTATTTAACAATTTTATCCATTATTTCTTACTTTTCAGTGCGTTTTTTGAAACCGGTTTTTTCTAAAAATGTTATTTTTGATATTTTAATAGTTTTTTAAACTGCTAATACAATAAAATTACTAAATCTTCATATTAAAATTATGATTAATAAATCTGCGATAGCAGTGGAAAAATGGTGAGCACATGCAAACAGTCTAGTTAAAATAAACATTTAGGGTACATTTTAAATGTTTAATAATAATTGATGAGATGATACCGTTATTTTTGCGGAATTAGAATGACATCTATTTTCACAAAAGAAGAAAGAAAAGATACTATATTTCAAAAATTTTGAGAACTTTTCATCAATTGAGATACTTTCCATCAAGCGATGATTTAAAGTTTTTAATAAATGAAGAAATTTATTTCTTTGATGCTTTTACATCAAAGTTAAATGCTGGTTTTTGAAATATCGAACACATTTCTTGAAAGAGTTGACATTTGAATAAATTTCTTGGAGCCTTTTTTTTTAATATTTTGAAAGTTACTTTCAAAAGTCTAAGTAACAACTTCTTATACGACTGCGCCGTGTAAAAAAATTACGTAAAAAATTTTCATTTTAGATTAAAACATTTTTTTATCACTTAACTTACATCACTTTAAATTAACTTTGAAACTTCAAAGGAAATAAATCACATGTTTCAGAAAATTTTCTTTTTCGTAAATTTACAAAATTTATATTTCAAACTTTGGTTACATGTTAAAAAAATTCTCGAAAAAGAACTAAAGTCCAGGGCTTTCTATTTTTCTAAATGAACACATCTCCACTTTGGCACAGTCCGTCCGCAAAGACAGTGTTTAATCAAACTAAAATTCGCCCCCTGTCCAGCCGGCAATCTTCGCTCTCTCCATCCATCTACTTTCCATCTCTTTCTCGTATACACGCGTAGAGGGAGCGTGCCAGCGCGCTCTATAGCAAATGAACTCGCGTCAAGCCGGAATGACGCGCTTCAGAGAAGCTGTTAATAGAAAAGTGCTTCCTTCTTCCGCGCGCCTTTCTTTATGTACCTTTCTCACTCTCATCGTTTTTGCTGCTGCTGCCGCGCTGCGTTTCTTCACTGTAGAGATGAAAGTGTCGAGCTTTAAGCGCTCGGCGGGCGCGAGCCTTTTATATACCTTCCTCTGCCGCGCGTTTATAAAGGGCGCAGCGCACCTCAATGGACGTGCGCATTATGCGACCGCTCCTGCGAGGCTTTTCAGATTAATTTGACTTTTAATGCCCGTGCGCGACTGCCCAAGCACTCAAGAGAGCCTTGATTCGCTATTTTTAAAGGCTTTGGGACAAGGAGTGGGTGTAAAAGTTGTAATAGCTGCTGAGATGCTCGCGAGCCCCGTGGCTTAATGATGTTGTTTAATTAGAGCTTTTAATTTTTCGTCTAAAGAGCTTATACGAACGCGGGTCAAGGAAAATATTGTTTTCAAGATTTTTTTAAATCTTTTAATGCAATTGGTTAAAAAACTATAATTATCTAATAAAATTTCAAATCTTTTGAATGATATTTTCTTGAGCCAATATACATCCTGAGTGGGATGCTTGCGATTTGAATATCTCATTCACTGTCTATATTGAGATTTAGTTATTAACTAGTACTATAATATAGCCTGAAGAAAAATTTTAACTATTGGAGTGTGAAAAATTTCCATTTCAAATATGGCCAAGTTGGAAATTCCTATATGAATTACCAACAATGTGGGTTTAAAATCTATTTTAAATTCTATACTAACTAAATTTATTAAATTTTAAAAACTAAATTTTAAATAGTCAAAATTTCCACTTTTTACTCTTTAGTGGAGCATTTTAAACTAAAAAATAGTAAAAATTCACTACTTTTTCGTGAATTTTCACTTATTTTTAGTTCAAAATGCTCCACTAAAGAGTAAAAAGTGGAAATTTCCACTATTTAAAATTTACAGAGTATATGTATATATACTAAAGAAAAAGAATAATGTAGCGATAGCGTATAGGTTCATGTATCATCAACATAAGTTCAAGAAAAATAAAATTAATAAAAAATAGCAAAATGGCCTTTTTCCAGCCAACAAAAGACAATTTAATTCAGATGAGAGGGTTGCTAGATGCAGGGATGTCTCACAAGTACGTTACAATTAATTTATATTGCAACAAATCGACGGTTCGAAAGTGGAGGCAGCGATTTCATGCTACTGGGGATGGTATAGAAGTTAAGGATAGGCGAGAAAATAGGATCAACCCACTCAAGTTAATACCTGCTGATATTGATAGAATAAGGGGGCTAAAGCGAGCTGAACCGTTCCTGCCGGCGACAAAAGTGCCTGAGCGACTTAATTTAAATGTCACTGTTGCAACCGTAAGGACACATTTCAAAGTAAGAATAATAAAACAATGATAATAACTAAACTCTAATAATGTATATAAATTATATAAAATGTATTATTAAAGGATCAATGTAATTTGAAGTTTTGTAAAGCTACCAAAAAAACGGAGTTAAGAAACCAAGATAGGGTCTCCAGGTTGCTTTTGCAAATCAGCACTAAAACAGAGAAAAAGTGTTCTGGAAGAAAACAGTTTTCATTCATGAGAAAGTGTTCTCCACCTATAAAGATGGAAGGATTGGAGTTTGGCGTCCACCAGGCACATGGTAATCTTAAGTTAAGATCTTGAGGTCATTAATTTCTGCAAACAGAAGTGACTTGCGCGGTTCTTCAATATAAGCGTTATAATATTGAAGAAAAGAAATAGTAGTCATTTAAGAGGTTTCTAAGATTATTGCAAAAAATATTGTATTTGAAAAGTTGTTAATAATTATTGTTCAATTTTGAGTTTTTGCTATATTCAACACGAAAATTAAAGGTTTATAATTTCAAAAATGTTTATAGGAGTTAAAGTTAGGATTTTGAGATTTAGACAGGCATAAAGTAATAATTATTCGTTTCTTTTTGATTTTTTCAGTTACGAAAAATTCTACGTGATAGCGAAGAAGTATATTGGTAGGCATACGGAGGCTTTTTGGGGATGGATAAAGAACAAGCGCCGAACAAGTGAGCGACTCAGGTGACGCGGCGCCGGTAGTGAAGAAAAGAAAAGTTGGGCGCAGAAACATTCGCGAAATTAAAGAGCCAGGCGAAACGGCTGATACTACCGCGAAACGGAAAGTAAAATTTTCAACATCTGGCGATGGTCCAGAGGACTTGGTCCACATAGAAAGAAGATTGAATGGACCTGATTACGTGAACATCTTGGAAAACACTCTTCTACCTGGGGTCATCGCCAGATATCCTGATGAAGAGAGTATCTTCATTATTAAAGACAATAGCCCCGTACATAGATCCAGAGTTGTTGTTAATGCGTTCTACGAAAGAACTCATCGTTTACGTCGGTTGGATATGCCACCTAGTTCCCCAGACGTTAACGTTATTAAAAATGCTTGGACCCAAATGGTAAAAGATTGGCGACCTCAGTTGGGCAACAATGCGAGGGAATTAATCATGAGAGTCCAAGCAAGTTGGGACGATTTAACAAATATGCCAAATTTATTTTTAAATTTAACTAATTCTATACCCAGGCGATTGCGTGAAATAATCAAAGTAAATGGGGCGTGTATATGTAGGTATTACAAAAAAGTTAGGATCACTTTGGTTAGATTCAGAATATCATAATTGTGCTTTTTCTTTAAATAAATTCCGATCAATGATAAATAAACGAATAAAAGCCATTTGTCCACCGAATTTTTGTTAAACGTTTGCCACGCGATACCTTAGACCTAGCATACTGGAAAGCTTCAGAGCTTAAATTATTTTTACTAATCTATAGTTTACCTATACTTTGTGATGATATAATGTTAAAATAGTATTTTTCGTAGCAAGGGCGTAAAGTTTCACACCCACGTGTGATTGCCGTGCACGAGGGTCGGCGAGTCTTGAGTTCATTTAGTAGATTCTTCATGTTGTAATCTAGTTTTGAGAAGCCCTCTCTCAAAATTTCATTTTGTGATTTAAAGCATTCGATGAGGTCCTTGGATAATTTATTTAAAACTGTGATATGCTCATTCATTAAAATCAATCCATCGTTACCGAAAAATAATTTACAAATTATATATTAAAAAATGAATTTATGTTAAAATTTTATTATTATAAATATTATGACAATAAATGATAACACTTACCTTGAACATTAGATTTTTTAGATGTCCTAGTCGGACTTGGTAAATCCAAATCTGCTAATTCCGCTGACCTATTTTCTTACTATTATTTTCAGCAAGAGATATCCGATCTGCTTCTGTTGGCGTATTAAGACCAATAGCCTTTAGAATTTAACCTTCGGTGACAGTAAACGTATCGCTTCTTAAACGACTAATGTAGTCCACTCTTTTGTTCTGCGCCTTTGATACTAAATCTCCCTAAGTCTAAAAAATTGGATTAATACATATTTATATCATTTAAGAGTATAAGTATTATTTAATGAATCATTATTTAATCATAGAAAAACTGACTCTTTTCCAGGCATCGAAATTCCTATCTCCAGACCCAATAGAATTAAGCATTGCAGTTAATTCATTCCATTTATCTTGCGAATCTACTGCAGTTAGTTTTGCTTGCGCAAAATTTGGATTTCTCTCCATATATCCAATTAATAAAGCGAGCTGAGCTTTGGTGGAACGAGTTCTTTGCCTGAAATAAAAAGTTTTGGGTTATGTTGATTATTTATGAGAAATTTTATTTTATAGCACTCGGTGTTTTAAATTCGCACTTACTGCACGCTTTTGCGTGGCGTATGTAGTGCTTTCTGGCAGG
>UELX01002407.1:0-31443 GCA_900480035.1 Eupelmus urozonus | reverse complement strand
CCCGAATTAATTTTACGAAATTTCAATTTTAATTTTACTTTTATTATTATTTTTTGTTTTAAATTGAAAAAATAATTTTTTAAAGTATCTTATCTAATTATATTTTATATGTACTTGAAAATGATATAAGTATATTTTCATTCATCCCAATAATTGCATCAAAATAAAGTTGTTATAACATCCACATCCAAAAACTTCATGTTCCCCATGTGTAACAGTGGGAGTCAAAGGGTTAAAACATTTAAAAGATATAATTTGAACTTTCTGAATTGTACGATACAGTCTTATTAAAAGCGTTTTAAAAATGCTCTAAAAACATTTAATTGGTAAATATAATGGATACAAAATTAACTGTTGCACTTGGATATTTAAAAGATGTTATTAAAACACTTGTAAAATTATCTCAAGAGTTTTCATATCAATCGTTTTCATAATTAATTGATATAATACTAATTATTAATTCATAAAAAATATAAAAACATCTCGTAGGTAGTTAAGTGAATAAAAAAGAATAAGTGTACTCACAAAAAAGTAAAAGCTTGGAAAAGCAAGTTCTTATACGAGGCTGTTCCGTTTATACTTACGCGACGTTTTTTAAGCAGCGCGAGTATATAGCTAGAAAGAATATTATCTAAGCAAATCGCGTAAAATATAGTAGCGCTTTATTAGGTTTCAAAAATATATTAAAAACATTTATATTTTATTTTCAATATTATTACAATAGTTTTATAGTAAGACTGTTACATAATTTCATAATTTTCGAAATTCTTTGTTGCGTATTTTAAACTTTTTGGAAACGTTCTACATTCAAGAATATTATAGATATTTTACATTTTAAAAACATTATTTAAACGTCTTAAATTCTTTTATTTTGAACATCATTAAGGATTGAAGCAAAACTATCTAACACTTTTAAAAATGTCTCGTATACTCTTTAAAAGTTAAGGAGTAAATTGCGTTAAATCAAAAAATTTACTCTTTATAAGGAGTAAATATGTTGATTTTCCAAGATTTACTCCTTATAAGGAGTAAATTTAATGTTTTACTCTTTATGAGAAGTAAATTTCTTGATTTTATTAAATTTACTCCTTATAATAGTAGAGTATATATAGAAGATTTTGCTAAAATTATTTACCGTTATAATCATTATTATTTTTCAAATCATTTGTCATTTCTATAAAGGTTGAAGATGTGTTAACAGTTTTGATAAAATATCGTAAATAAAAAATTCAGTTTAAATTTATTTTTTACAACCTTGTGTTAAACTATAGAATTTAAAATCGTTAAAATATTTGAGGAATGAGTCTTTAAATATGCCAAAATGATATACGATACTCGTATAGTAAGTGCAACAACTTTTTATTAATTATTATATTAAATTATATTATATTATTTTTATAAAGTATAAATATATTTCGTAAATTTATTATGAAAATTAGACTAGAAAATTAAAATTTAAAGTCTATATTTTGCTCCAATTCTATCATACTCATACTGCCCTATCTATATTCAATCGGTTCATGAATATATACCAGATCGAGCTTAAAATACTCCTTGAGAATAGAACTTAACGAGATTATTAAAAAAAAAAAAAATTAATAAAACATTAAACTGTAAGTACTGCTTTAAAATTATTGTAAGCCTGTGAGTACAGTCTCGTGATTTATCGCGGTAAAAGGTTCGAAAAGTAAAATTAAATTAGAGCAACAAAAATATTATTTAAATTCATACTTGCTAATATTTATAATTTGATAAATTGCTATAACTTTTGACCAAATAATTTTCAATTTGAAAAATTTTAATTAAAACTTGTTTTTTCCTGTTTTATTCTTTTAATTACTTTAAAATTTATATGTAAGTGACATGATAAAATTTTATTCGAAAGCTATTTATTTGAAGATATAATACTGATAATAAAACTGTTTACGATTCGAGTTTTTAGCTTCATTCAATGAAATATCGAGAAACTTATTTTCCTATTTCGGACATCGAAGGCCTTGGAAAAAGTTTTAGCAAGATCTACAACCCACAACCTTGGAATTTCCTTGTAAGTGCAGTGTTTTCTAATTCGTACCATGTTCTAAATAACTAAATTATTTTTGTTAATTTTTATATTTTATTAAAAACAGTGTTATGGTTACAAATGTAGCTTAAAAATAATGTATTGATACAATACGTTATAAATGTAATTTAATATCAAGACATGCTTGTATTAAAATAGATAAGTAATTCATATATTTATATTAAGTATGCACATCTATTTTTGTTAATACTTCGAAGCGAGTTTTCTTATAATTAACAATTATTTTGTATAAATATAAAATAGTCTTAATACTATTGTAAAAAAAATATATCTATAGATACATTCAATTTTTTATATAAAGTAGAAATTCATCAGTATACTTAAATTTTAAATTTATAGTCAAGTACTAAATGACTTGATATTTCCATGAAACATGATCATTATTATTAATTGATATTGAGAAAAAAGTTTACGAGTCAAAACAAAATTTTACAAATTTATCTTTGATAAAAAGTTAAGTCTGATGGTTTACAATTTTGTTTATGATACTTGGCACCTGTATAAAATATATGTTTACTATGGCATTAATTTGAAATTAATGTTTTAATTAAATATAAAACATTAATATTTTATTAGTCGATACGTAATAATTTTTTATAAATGTTTTAACACATCACGAGTAGAAGGTAAGAACTGATGTGTGATTTCCTCGGACTAGAAGAAAAGGTGGCATATCTCGAGTTAGAGCTTCTAGCCATGCCATGTACAGAGGCGCTGATACCGCACCTTTCCGCGGCATAGGTAGAGTCCTGAAAAAGGTATTATTTAAAAATCATGAAAGGATTTAAAATTACAAAAAAAAACTACTAAATTAAAATACATACATAACAACAAGGTTGGCTCCCATTGAATTCTCTTGTAACAGTTCCCGAAGCCGCAAATGTCTATTTGTCTTTTCTTTCATAGCTAATCGTTCTGATTCTTTAATAATACTTCCTGCATAAATTACAATTATAAATATAAATTTTTAAACTTTAATAAAAATTTAATATAAAAATATAATAGTGGAAAAATTATATACCTTCGTCAAAAACAGAACTATTATTAGTATTACTCTCCATAAAATCTTCTATAAGCGAATCAAAAAAGTTTAAAGTTTCTGTTTTTGCTGGCTTTGATATGCCAGATATTACTTTTAATGCTGAATAATCTATCCTGAACTTAGAAAGCAGACTCGCCATGCTAAATAAAAATTTATTATTTTTATTTATTATGATTTCAATTATAAATGTCTATTAATATAATATACCTTCGTTGCTCATATTCTAATTCAGAATGTCGATTCGCTAAAGCGAATACACGCAATTTACAGCTTGACCAATTTCGCCTGGTGCTTATAATGTAAGGTAATAAAAGTGTTAAACCACCATCATCATACAGCCACCATACATCGATTGTGCCTTTCTTTTGTTTCTTTGGAAACCTGCTAAATGTATCAAAAATATCTTTTGAAACACCAATAATGTTATTCTGATTTTCATTCCGTTCACGACTTGCTGACGCAACGTTTGGATTAGGGCTTTCACTGATTATTTTATCCCCTCTTCTAGGTGTCGGACTCCCGGGCATTGATACGTCTGATATACTACTAGCTATAAATAAGAATTTATAATAAATACTATTTATGTACATGAATAGTAATTGGATTATAGTAATATTAATCTTAAATTTACCTTGACTTAACTGAGAGAAACTTTGATTTGGTGGAATTCTGTAGGTAGTTTTTTTCTGCATGTCTTGAGCATCTTCTTCGGCAGCCTCATCCAAACCTTCACTTATTCTTAATAAAGCCACAGCTATGTGCATATCTAGAGCTTTGCTAAAATTTTAAAAAAGTTAAAAAAAAATTTTATCAGGAAAATAATAAATAACTTGATCTAATTTTATAAAATAAAAAATACTGATTCAAAAAACTTTACTATTTTTCTATTGTGTTTATGAGAAATTAAAAAATAAATCATTTTCAATTCAAATTATATTTGTTAAACTAAGTTGACTTGTCAAATTTTATCTTTAAAAATAATTCTACTTTTTGATGTTTGATAAAACCTCATAGTGTAAGCAGACCTACAAGTTTATAAAAAATTTAGCTTATGTTGAAAAATTCAAACGTGAAAATTATTTTTGATGTCCACGAGTTATAGTGATTTTTTCTATCACTGTGAGCAGGATTTCACACAATCTCTTAGTGATATTTTGCGCACTAGTAAGAGAATATTTTTGTCTTTATTAAAGAAATCTGCTAAAACATCTTTTATTTTATTAGGAAAAATAGTATGAACGGCTCATGAACATAGGTAATTCTTACACTCGTCTTTTCAGCGACGCTGTGGTGACAAAATCGGTTCGTGTGGGAATCACCTATTGTTCTAACTAATTGAGTACTATATTCAATAAGAAACTGCATCTGTTTTGCAAACATTTTCAGATATAAAAAATTATTAGCTGATGTACTTACTGCATAACATTAAAATACATAACTAAATTTTCTCTCGGGCAAGTTGTCCAATCTTGTTTATAACCCATCAATAAAATGTTTGGACGCATTTTTCCAAGACCACAAGCTTGCATAAGTGAGGTAGTTCCATCTTGGAAAGTTGCTCCATCAACCACGGAATAAAATGCTTTCACTTTATTTGTTCTAAGCCACGCTGTAGTCTTCAATGTCATCAAAGCTCGATTTTTATGAGGAAGAGGAGTCTAAATAAAAAATAGTCAAATATTTTAATTATTCGGTGCTATGGATAATTCAAATTATTTGAAATAATTTTTTCATTTTTAAATTGTTTACCTCAACAATGTGTCCACAAACCAAAAGACTCTGATTTTTTGTAATGTGATGGGCAAAATCGAGAAGGGATGATCTTGAACTTGGTTTTCCTGTTAGTACAAGGATTTGTGGTCGATAATTTTTTACGTGTTCTTCTACTCGATCTAACTGCTGAACTGACGTCAAAGCATTGTTATACGTTTGAGCTTGAGTAGTCGAACCCCAGTTTACATCTAGAATAATAATGAAAATAGTTTATATGAGAATGATTTGTCAGTTATTTATTAATAAGTACTTTTTTATTTCAATTTTTATTCGATTTATACTGTAAAAGTTAAAATTTGTTAATTTCACATTATACTTTAGAATATTTTTAAAAATTGCAGTTAATCTTTAAAAGGAATTTTAAACTACATCAATCCTCACAATATGTGTACAACTTAGCTAAATATATTATAAGTATTGTTTAGAATTTTCTAGATCGTAAAAATATCCAAATATTATTTCAGATAAATATTAGTAATATTTAATATATCTAGCAATATAAAGTAAACATAGAAAAATTTACATTTTTTTTTACTTTTAAAATATTTTGCATTTAATACATTTTAGAGTTGTTCTAAATTTAACTATTATAACTTTTTCATTAACTTGTAATTTTTAATCTATGTATATTAGGATTAAAATATTTAAACTTTTATTTTTCTTTTCTTTGTATATTACTAAATACGCATAACTTTTTTACGGGAATTCTTAATTTTAGCTAATAATTATGGCATATTTAGAGGCATACTAATGTATTTATGCGAACATATCTATAATGTTTAATATATTTATAAATAATGTAATATTCATGTACACTTAGCACCTATCGTAAATGTCGGAAGCGTATAATCACCGGTATAGTAATAATGATTCTAATAATTTTAATATATTTGCGTTAGTTCAAATTACATTTAATAGACTAAAAAATTGATTATTATATAAATGTAAAATCTTTATTTAAACGTTTTGATGTTCAAAATTAATTTTTAACTAAACCGAATTATAATATAACTCAAACTATGTAAATTTAAATCGTAAATTTTGTTAATGAAAATAAATTCTAATAAAACCCTTATTTTTAATGATTGTATTAATTCTAAATCTAATTGAATAAAAATTTTGAATTGGTAGGAAATAAAAAAAATATACATACGCGAATGCAACATTAAATAAATAAAAATAAAAAATATGTCACTAAATATTACTAAATAGTATTTAAATACCATCATATTCTAGATAATTTTACTCTTGAAAATTACTTACCAGGTTTTCTGTAAGATACAACAAGGTACAAGGCTAATACAATTGACAAAGTTATTAGTGCAGTCCACCATGAAATCAAAAACATCACAGCTACACACAAAATCGATCCAGCGAGACTTAACCACATATTGTAATACTATATATAAAAATAAAAACATATTTAGTACATACCCAAACATATCAAATAATGCTTATATAGTAGTTTTTTTAATTTTCTAAAATAATTTATAAAAGTAAATTACAGCTATATTATACCTTAAATGTAGGTCGCCAACCGATAGGTTTTGTAAACGATGCATGAAAAGTACTAAAATTAACAAGTGTGTAAGCAGCCAAAAAGAAATTAGAAATGAGAGGGGCAATAGCATTTAGTTCACCTTTAAAAAAAAAATAAATTATTTAATTATTATGAATTAACAAAAAAATGTATTACTCTTACCAATTAGAATGAAAGCAATGGCAATAAAAAAAGTGAGTAAATATCCTCTGACAGGTTCCTTTCCTTCTTCACCACTAAACCAATTTAATCCGGGATAAAGTTTATCCATGCATAAAGCTTGGAAAACTTTTGGAGCCGATACAAGTGATGCCAATGCACTTGAGAGTGTCGCTGCAAAACATCCCGCGTAAATAAATGGTCCGAAAGCAGAAACCAATTCTATTACCTGCACATAACGTAAAGGATTAATCGAATAATATTAATTACTAATAGAATATTTGCATATAATTTAAATATGAGATATTTTTTTACACAAATGATCAAAGTTATTACTATTCTAATAGGATATAATACACATGCAGAGAAACATTATTAACAATCATTATAATACTGATCGTATCTTATAGGTTTAAGAATCAATTCCTTCAAATAATTTTACTAAATTATAAAATCATCTTAAATATATTTATATTTAGATAGTATTTTCACCTGAAAACTATTTTGAGTTCCGTATTTGCAGGTTTTGGCGGTACAGTTGAAATTTGTGCCGAAGGGACTCCAATTTGGAGAACTATTTTCTGATAGTGAAGTAAGTACAGAGTCATTAAATGGCAAGTTAATATTAGTTTCATTAAATGGTAACTCAGTAGTAGCTTGATTAAACGTATTTATCAAGTCTGTAACATTGCCAGTCGCGTCACGCATCACAGTTGCTCCGACCGTTAATGCCATTAAAATGTAGGAGGTAGTTGTGAGAACTATAGCTAGTAACGTGCCCTTAGGTATTGCTGTTTGTGGATCCTGCAAAAATACAGCTGAATAAAATAAAACATTTAATATTTTGTATTTACGATTTGATAATGAAAGGAGTTATTCAAATTTCAAAATTAAATAAAAAAATGTACTTTCAAATTTAGATCACTTTAAGGTAGTTCTCTAAAATTTTAACTGAAATATAATAAGTAGAAAATTTCAGAACCAGGTAGCACATGTAAAATTAAGATTTTTAAATAAAAATTACCTTTAAATCGCCGGATATATTAGCGCCTGCTAATATTCCAGTTGCAGCAGGAAAGAAAATAGCGAATACTGAGAAAAAATTGTGCGATGTACCCTCGTTAGCTCGATAATCCGGATAAAAATTTTGTTTAAAAAGTTCAGCTAATAAAAATGAAATTTGTTATTACTTATTATTTATTTTTTTCTGCTATTAAATTTGGCATTTATTTAGTTTTTTTCAACTTACTATTGTAACCGATAAAACCTTTAGCCTTCTCGACATCATTTTTAGGTCCGATAAAAGATCCTATAAAAAAATCTGCAATCGCCACTAGCAGAATGACTAATAATCCAAGCTGAGCTTTCGCTTCCCATTCCATGCCAACCATAACAATTAGTAGTAATACTCCTATGGTTACTACACCTAAATTACAAGCGATAAAAAATTATTAATTTTCAAGCAGCAAAACGGAAATAAATATTTCAAAATCAAACAGTAAATGAGACGAACCGATTACCCGAATGTCCCTACTATCGCAATTAAAAATACACTGCTCGTTTACCCAAACTCTTAAACAGTCCACCATACTTTCAGAAAAGCCAACAACATACATGGCGCATGCTACAGCATTGGCAAGTGAAAATATTAAACCGATTGAACCTCCGAATTCTGGGCCCAGTGATCTTGAAATCATGTAGTAGGTTCCACCTAATTAAAAAATATCTTTCATGCATAAAGAAGAATAATTGCTAATAAATGTTCAAAATAATAAAATACAACAAATGTTTAATAAATTTACTATCACGGTAGTTGTATACATAGACTTTTAAAAAATTGCTTAGAAAATATTAATGAATTTGATAAATTATTCCGTAAAACACAAATTAGTTTTCTTTTAAAAATGTAGTATTATAAATTAAAATTTTGTAAGTCCTAACATTAATTAAAGTACTCACCTCCTTTGATCAGACCATTTGTACTTATCGCTGACATAGAAAGTGATGTTACAGTTGTTACTACCGTTGTCGTCAAGATCAGTAATATAGCTTCTCCTATGAATGAAATACTTTTTATTATAGTGATTATTCTTCACAATAAAAAATTTGTATTAAATCTTACCAACTCCGGTTTGTGCAACTACCCAGGAGAGTCGCAAAAAAAGCATAACCCCCCAAATGTTTAGAAGACATCGTACTAAAACTCCTTGAATCCATCCAAATTTTATGCCCCCAGTTGAGAGTTTTGTATGCATAGTTACAGAATCATTTGCCCCTGCAGCATTGCCTACTGTGCTCTGTAAATGCAATATCGATATTTCACTACAAGATTATTATATGTATATAAGAGTAACTGTATATTAATTGAAACGTTTTATGAAGAATATGGCTTTAAAGCATTTTCGAAAATTAGATTAATATTAGAGCACTTTAATAAACATAAAATAAAAATTTAGCCTAATTATTGCATAAATCTGAATTTATACAATCGTGAAAAGTCTACTAAGGTACCCAGTTTTAATTCCGCCTACCAGATAATTCCACCCACCCTTTGTATTTCAAATAATAGCGCGCTTTTAGGTAGCTATATGCGGATAGGGTTTTGTAGAGAGCGCTAAAACATGAAGATTCTAGTACTGCGAGAAAGTTAAAAAAACTTTATGAGTTTTCTGGAGAACTTAAAATAATTTTTCTCTGCTTAAAAAAAGTCTTGGGTAGTTTTAAGGTAAGTTAAATTGATTCTTTCGAAAATAAATCCAGCCTCATATACTAAAACTATATGCAATACCGTTTGACTCATCATCTTTTCAGATTTAAACTTATTTAGTGAATAATTGTATTTATATAAAGATATAACGTCAGTTTTGAGCCTCAAAATTGATGAACCGAAGGTGGGCAGAATTAGGTACATAATTTTTTATTTATCGAAAAAACGATATTTTTTTAATTGCTGCAATATTTCTCCAAATTAATATTTTTTAAGGGGAAAGGGCTAATTTAAAGGCTCTTTTCTTAAGCTTTAAAATATTTTTTGCGCGTAAAAAAATGTTAATTTGGAGAGAAAATACAGCGATTTTTGCTTAGGTGGGCGGTATTAGGTCGGAGTACCTTATATGTCTATCAATTATTGTAGAATAGCTCAAATTTATTACTCTGTCTAAACATCCAATTAGATTTTCATGTGAATTTTCACATAGATTTTTACATGGATTTTTTTACTTTTAATAGGTTTTTCCGAATGTGTAATGGCAATGGTGCAAATATCTCCATAGAGTAATAGTAGTTTTCAATGTAAATGCGAAAAAATTGATTCTCGAATGAGGGCGAGTTTACCACCCGAGTAAAGCGAGGGGGGTAATCGCCTGAATATTGAACAATATTTTATGATACAATGTATACTACTTGAATGTGTACATTGTGATGAGTATTACTTTACATACATTTTATCAAAAGTTACATTTATGATGTTCTAGGCAGAATTTTTAGTTAGCGCGTGTTAAAACGATATGTAGCAAAAAATACTGGAAAGTTGTACAGAATTTCTAGATAAGTATCTTTTTAACTCGGGCTGACCGAAAATTCTGATAAAATATGAACAATTTTTTATCAAGTCAAACATCTCGGTAGTTATTTATTATATTTTAATATGAAATCTAAGCATGATGATCAACTTAATCTACAATTTCGTTTCTTACGCCTGTTATAAAATGTACACCGTTAACGTTTGCTCGTTTAAAAAAATATTAAACCCTTAATAGTGTATAGATTTAATTATCCGTATAGTATACTAGTTTAAAGAAGTGTAGCATTTAAATAAAGCTGTTTTTTTAATTTCTTAAAAAACATTCGCGAGTGCTAAATTATAAATTTAGTTAGATCGATGAACATAGTTTTTAAATCTAGTTTTATTTTTTTAGAAAAATCTACATCGTAAGAATATATTGAAATTTTTGAAAGATTAAACTTTTAAAAGAATTTGGAAGCTATTGGGGAGGATACTGATGCGTGATAAATTTAAGCTTTCTATATGGAATTTTTTAATCTCATTGTGATATGATGGTGAAAATTTTCCGGTATTATAAAATAGCCTTTTTTCCTTGTTGTTAGTATTTGAGGCTTTTATTTTAGAACCGATATTCGAGTCTATTGTTTGGGTGAACCTTTACAATCTATCTTATCAGTCCGAAAAAAAAAACATATTTTAGGTTTGAAAAATTTCAAAACGTCTCAGAACGTTCACTAGGGTATTTCACCATCAATTAACCAGCTCAATATATTTTTATATGAGTCTTCCTAATAATGAAATTAATTGCTCTATATTATGTTTCTAACTGCGGTATGTCTTATGTCTCGTTTCGGTTCGCCGTCTATAAGTTTTTATCAGTGTTGATTAATTAATGAACAGTCATAAGTTATATTTAAAAATAGTTCTTATCTAGGTCTGTTTCTTAATTGAAGCAAGTAAACACAAAACTTGTAGATGGTAATCTGAAACAAATTGGATGGCGTAGTGTAACACGTCACGAGAAACTTTAAGAGCGCTTGTAAACTTCAACTACTGTACACTATTGCGCTGCATACGGAAAAAGAATATATTGCAATAGTGATGCATGGGAAAACGCACCTACGCAAGGCAGAATAAATACATAAATAATCTACCCCTAGGAATAGGCTATATCGCTTAATTGTATTTTTTTTTCGAAAAAAATTGTATTAAAAAAATTGTATTTGTACGGTCCATGTTACTTAAATTGTGTAAACTTCAATGTGAAATTTTACATTCAGCTATTTGTTAATAGAAAACTTCGTTAAATAATAGAAAACTCATCCAAGCGTAGAAAAAAAATACGTTCATACAAGAGTTTTTAGATTACAATATAAACATTAATTTATAAAAAATATATGGCAACATTATCAAAGTATTGTTGCTAGAATAACTTGGCCTCTAAAAACTAATCTTTTGTAATTGAATCGATTGTACTGAATGGCATTGATAAAGTGATATTTGAGGTTCGTTTCTAATAACCCTGAAAATATATGCAGGCGTGCGTGATATGCTCATTTCAGTAAATACTCTTGATTCACTAAAATAATTTTTCATTTTATTATGATTTGTGAAAATAACGATATTTTTTGTAATGTAACACTTTTCTTGAAATAATCGACAATACATTCTATTCATAGTATTCTATTATATATATTTTTATGTAATTTAGTATATTTTTCAAAAAATTTGTGTAGAAACTGAAATTATAAATAATTTAATTTATTAAATAAAGTAAAAAAATTTTAAACTACTTCCATAAAATTTGAGGAAGTTATGTGCCAATCTTTGAGAGTAGGTACTTAAGGATTTTAACACTCTTCTGCACTTTTAATGCTTTAAAATACTTTCTGAAAAATTATTCTGTGTCGTTCCGGTCAAAAATGATATCTTTATAAATTTTGATAAAACAATATACATTTGCTTGCGCGTCTAAAATTAAAAAAAAAAAATTTGTCATCATAACTTATGTCAATAATTGGAATGTCTCGCCTCAAACTGTCTAAATATTTAATTGATTTCCTGTAAGCTTTTCTAACATCTTAATTAAACTTAGAACGTAAATTAAATTTAGCTCGGTAAAAAAAACCATTATCGGGTTCTGTTCTTGATGTTTTACTTCTTCAATGTTTGATGCTTTTCAACATTTACGTATATTTTAAAATTTAATTTTCTTTAACCAAAGCTTTTTGTTGCTAATATTTTTGAAACTATAATTAAGAGCTGATATACAATGTTTTGTTAAATTGTCTAAGTTTGAAAAATAGATATTTATATCTTGTAAACAAAAGTTTATTTGTTTGAAAAGAACAAAAACAATATCTATTCACGACGTAAGAGACTATAGTACCAAGTTTTAAAAATTATAAAATTAAGGAGATTAATATCACGAGAAACTGTAGCTAGAATACGTAAATTCAGGTGATCGAGTGATTGAGTACTCCAGTTAGAATTGAAAAGATGATTCAACTGGTGCGAGCTTCATGAAGAAGAGTCTCCAATGAGAAATAACGAGTTACGTAATGACTTTACGTATCACACGTCCCTGACTTAAGTTGCGCTCTTTATTGAATTTTGTGAGATTATTACAACCGCAGGTAGTCCGCTACTGTTTAGTGTGCTGCGATACTGTAGCTAAGCTGATGACGAAGCCTACGTATATTCGTATAGTTAAACCTGTTGCATCCAGCCGAAATTTATATCCCCGTCAGCTGTATAAATAAATTAAGGTTTGATCGAAATTTAAGTCAAAGTATCTGTATTAAGAGTAAGTCAACAAAGGTGTGTACTTTTGACATTATATACGTAATAATTACGTTGAAAATTTTTGTACACGTTTGAGGGCTGTCCCATTTTAATTTGTCACCTCCCCAAACCACGTGCACAAAAACACTTGAAATTTTTAAGATCATAATCATACGCATAGTCCCATAGAAACCAGAGAATTAGGGCTGTATGTCAAGTTTGGTCGAAATCCTCAAAGCGCATATTAAACGACAGAATTATACCTCCAAAGAAAAGAAAAGAAAAGAGACAAGAGCCAGCTAAGACAAAGAGGCAAATTGAGTTAGCTTCCAGTAGGCCATTAGTCACTAAGAGGCCCCGAGAAGAGCCCAGGAATCGCGAGAGGCTTGATTAGCTGTTTATTTGTCGGATGCTCGCGTACAGGTCGCGGTCAACTGTCGGCTCGTTAAAAAGCCGAGAATTGAGAACTGCGTGTGCAAGAGCTGATGAGGCGCTTAATGCGATAGACATTAAGAGCGTTTTACCTTGTCGATTGTGGGATTATGGAGCTCGTCGAGGGAGGGTCGATGGGCCGCCTGGATGCTAAGAATGTTTCGGTAATTGTCGAGCCTCGGCAGAGCTTCCCTCGTCATGTGCCTCAAGGACTTCCTGGTCTCTTGCTCGCCGAGGAGACTGGCTCGGCCCTCCATGCTGTCTACTCGGTTAACGTGGAACCTGGTGCGTTTGGACTGGAGGGCACGGAGCTCTACCTCCTCCTCGTCTTCTTCGTCGTCCCGGCTGGACAGCTGCTGCTGCTTCCGTTGCTGGTTGCGCAGATTAACGATTTCCTGGTCTGCCATTTTCGTCTGAGCGTTGATTTAACTGCTGAAAGCCCTGGAAGAATATAGTGGATTTTGTAGGCGCTTATGTAGTTTAGGTATGGGTTGAGTTTGGGTTTCTTTTGAGAATTGTCTATGGGTGTTGTTGGAAAGTTTTAGTAATTTTTTTCGACTATCGATGAGACTTTTTCTACACTGCTTGCGATGCAGATAATTACACGTAATGACTAATGATGGCGTGGGTAGTCCTGTAATTAAGAAATTAGTCAGATCCAATTATTAGCCTTGGACCCAAGCCGAAGGCAAACACGATAAGGCTCGCTTCGTAACGTACACTCGTACTAAAGATATTCATGCTTGGAAGATTTTTAAATACTGAGATATTGTTGATTCTGTCTTTTGATCTGGCTAATTTCTTCGGCAAATTTCGAAAACATCCCTTATTTCAAAAAATTATTTAGCTTGAGTTTACGTCTGTTTGTTTAAAAAAATTTCCACTAAAAAAAAAAGATATGCACTTTTTAAAATTTATGGGCTAAACCAACAGATCAACCTTTCTTTCATAAATCGTGCGTTAGGGTCCATTCATAGTGCAGACAAAGAATTGCAACTATATTTACTTAACAGCTTTATCTACACTCGTACTACATTATAGATAACATTTATCGGTAGTAATCTGTTCCTAAATAAAAATTTTACATCAAGTAGAGCACAAAATTTAGTCCTCCAAAATAAAAAAAAATACACCATACCAATTTCACTTAATTTCACCTACAGTCGCAACTCTCCGTCGTCACTACAAAAATGTCCCGTCGCACTATCCAAATTTCACAAACGCAGATCAATACCTCCACAGTCCAACAAAACTATATACTTTCCGCAAACCAGCGCCAATCAGCAAAAAATCTATACAAACCGCTATCACAAGCCGACAAAAAAGACAAAGATAAAAATAACCACAGTACAAAATAAAAAAAAAAAACTGACCTTTCAACGACAGCAAAACGCTCGCTTCGACAAACTCTATTCAAAACCCGCGCGCTGCACTGACACGCGGCTTTTCGGAGCTCGCGCGCCGACACACGCGCGATAACTAACGGAATAACGTGCGAGCTTTCGGTTCGGCATTCGGCCTTTGAGCAGCCCGAGTTTACCGAGCCGAGCACGTTTCTATATACAACAGCAGCCGCTTATATTCCGGCGCAGCTGTCTCTTTTATTCCGCGTTTTCCAGAGCCGCTACATAACGCAGCCCTACCTCAACGCTCGCGCTTAACATTCGAAATTCATTTATTTTCTCTTACTTGGCACTTTTACAACTTGGCGCTCCTACTCCTCTTTTTCTAATTCGCCTTCTCCTTGTCCCCCTTTGTTCGACAATCGTTTGAATTTTCTCTCCCGACGGCGAGTGGTTATAGTGTCGGCTCTCGCGAGACTCTCGGCAACAACGTCCACTCTGAGCTGAGTCAGTATACAACACGTGCTACAAGAGCGTATATGTACCGCTTCAATAGCGGCGCTATGCGACGACCCCCCACCCTAATATGCGCGAGAGCGCGATGCTGAAGCTATCCGGTATTCCGCACTTGCCCCTGTCTCTCTATCCCCCTTGCTACCCCAATATACCAGCTGTTCTCCTGCGCGCGCGACCCTCGTGCGCTCGCCGCGCTCTGGTCTTCCTTTATATATAGCGTAACTTGCCCCTGCGCTACGCTGGCTCTCTCGTTTATATTGTATGGCTCTCCGTCTGCGTCTAGTTTCTGTGTGGCTCGCTATGCCGAATATCGTGAGGCTGGTTATCTGTAAACGCCAAGGCTTGTTGGGGAAAAAAAAAAGTCGGGTAAAAAACCGGCTGATTTTCTGATTCGTAAGATATAGCTACATGGTATGTACTGTTAGGTGAGCGCACGCGCTTCGGGCTACGTCAGCAGAGAGATGAAATTCTTTTTTATCGATGTGTATGGACGATTACGAGACGAGGCGAGCGTCCGTATTTGCGTTTTAACGCGGATAAAATTATAGTCCTTTAGAGGCTAGCTGTGGATGTAATTAATAACGAATTCGATGCAATTATAAATATTGATTTATAATATATATACTAACCTTTGCACTTGAATCTGTTACTGCATATATATGTGCGTGTGTATATTTGGCTGTATGCGTATGTATAATAAATGTGTGCGTGCGGGCGCTTGTGCGTATGCGCAGACTGTATATGTGTGCGTGTATTTTCGTAAGTGTGAGCTTAGCGTATATTCACGTATTTTTTTCAATGTAGTCACTCGTATAGCAGCCTCGAAAAAAGAACGGAACACGCGCTTAGCTCTCGGCGTTCGATATACATGAAAAAGTGGAAGAGAGAAAGAGAGAGAGAGGGAAAGAAGAAATATGAAAAGGAGTGGGAGAGCGAAAAACACGTGCGCATTATAGTCAGATGGTTATTCGACCATAAAACTTGACATGCCATACTACTTTGCTTTTAACCTTCGATCACTTTGCCGAATTTGTCTATTTTGAAAATTCAGAGAATTTATGTACTAATAGAGTGTTTTAGTAGAACGATCTTTTTTATGGGGCTTGCTTCATAATTTGGACGTTTTTAAGAGATTTTCATGAATTTTTCTTTAATTTATGTTAAGTAGTATATTTGCTTGACTGGCTTACCGGTGGAATTAGAAATTAAAAAGCGAATTACGAATTTTTAAACCTTAGTTTTGAAATAACTATGCGTTTTTGAAAAAAGAGCGCAAGTTTTAGAATTTTTACTATCAACAAATTTTATAGTTTATAATAAATATATGTAGTAATGATATTAACTCTTTCTGTCCAATTTTATTTTTGAAAATTTTTCTTTTAAGTAAATTATTTATGAATTTATATGTAATCAAGTTTATCTTTATCTTATTAAAAAAATAATTAAACATTCCTTCGTTTCATATCAGTTTTCTATTTCTAAACCATGGTCGGAAGTTGAAGCAATAAAGTAGTTATATGACTTTGGAATAAAGGTAGCAGATTACTTAGTACATTATTAATAGAGCAAAGTAAAATGAACGAGCAATTGCTACTCATGTAAAAATTAATTGATTTTATACATTTAATAAATGTATATCTGATGTTATTTATTTTTAAATAACATTCCCATTTTCGTCTGTTATTATTTCCCTAATAGAAAGAAAATAAAATGCCATTACTTCTTAAAGAACGAAAAATTGCTTGAGTATTCGCTGGAATCTGCTACTTTATGCCCGCTTTTCAGGGGAATAAAGTAGCGATTTATTATCATGGTAAAAAAAAATTCTTTTAAATTCAAGAAAGTTTTTAAATTACGAAGTATTTCTTCTTTCTGAATACATAGAATAACGGAAAGAAATGGAATTTTCTACCTGCTTTACTAGAGAAGCTTTTATTATTATTAATCTATTTTTCTAAGAAAGGCAATCATGATCATCCATACTTATTTTTAATGTTTTATATTGAAACGTAAGTACTTTAAACATTTTTACAATCGGTTACATAATTTTGACTTTATCTTGAAAGCATTAATTAGTTAAACCGCAAAAACATCCTATTATTTACTAAAAAGAATTTCTTGTTTACAACATTTCCAGTCAACAAAATATATTAGTCAAATTTATTTAATGTGTTCTTTTAATAAAGATATTAAAAGAACGCTTTAAAGGCGAATTTGGTTTTGATTTTTACTTGTAAAATAGATTTTCTGTAAAAGATAAAATTTGTACAGAATTTTAAAATGTTCTGCGTGCTTACACTGATCAGACACTATAGATTGATAATATTTCGTTAAACTATTTAATTTTAAATATTAAATTATTAAAATGCCTAAATTTCTATATAATAAATAAGGCTAAACTTAAAAAATATTCCTGGTTAAAATCATATACAACCTGCATTTTTTTTAATAGCAATTAAAAATAGAGCAATTAAAAAGATTTTCAAATTTAAAATCAGGTGATTTCAGGTCATCTAGTTCTTTTATTGTTAGTCAATTGCATTGCATTGTAAGCAGTTTCACAATATCCTGTCATCATTTTTTTCAGAGGGGAAATTGATGAATTCAGTTAATCATTCTTTAAAGCATTCTGTATACTTTGAGCAATAATTAATTTCGAAATTTTAAATATGAGGATTACTGCTTATATGAAATCATACGAAAGTAGCAAAAACATTCAAGATTGAAAGATCCTAGAAAAAAGGAATTAATGTTTTATAGTTTCTTAGTAATAACAAATGATCTCAGTAATAATAATGCCTTCTCAGTTAATTTATCTGTTAATAATTCCGAAAATTGAGAAAATTTGAATTTTCTTGATCAATACACAATGAATGTAACTAACAATTTAATAGATGCTTATGCAAAATATGAAATTGGCATTAAATCACGTTTATAAACAATCGTCTGCATGTTCTGTTAACTATTCAAGTGAAAATATTTCCTCTCACGGTTTTTGGGTATTGAAATAGAAAAATAATTTTACATAAGATGATGCAGTGAATTTAACGTTGTTTTAATTATTAAAGAGGTATAATACTGCACTAAAAAAAAGTTTTTTGCGCACCGCTGGGTTACCTCAATAACCCGACATACCCTGTACAGAAAGTAACTTTAAGGCCAAGAAATCTTAAATACACAGCTTAAATCCAAATACTCCCACTAATTTTTTAATGTATCGACCCCAAACCCATAAACAATCTTTTAAGACGTGAATCTTAAATACATATATCTTAAATTCATAATTTAAATCCATACATTCTAAAGTGATAGAACATAAACTTTCTAATTATAAACCCATAAACTTTTGATCCATAAATCCTGAAACAATAAAGTCTGTAAACATACTAAAAAAAACTAAATAAAGTATAAATAGGTAATATATAAATAAATCAATTAATTAACAAATATTTTCAAAAATCATTAAAAATATTTAAATATATATGATAAAATACCGCATTTCGAAAAATTGACATTAAACAAAAAAATGTTCAGTTTTGACGTAATAATCCGATCTGTTTTTAAGATATAGACGATAAAAATAATTATCGTTGAAGAACACTTAAAATTAAACCTCAAACTTCAGACATCTCGGAAATGAATAGAGCGATTAAGCTGTATAATTAACACATCCAAGAGATAGCAAATAGTACATTACGCAACTACTGCGCTACCCGGATAAAAAAAAATGAGTACGACTTACGACTTTGTACTTTTCTGTATGTACATGTTTAAATGGGGACATTTTATATACGAACATACCAATGCGTATACGGAAACATACCAAAATGTATGCTATTGCGTAAAACGTATGCTAACACGCTAAATCATGTATACAATCACATAGGGAAATGTGCAATTGATAAATAATTCAAACTAAAATTTTAAATTCCTACTAATCTTTTTAAATTAATTAGTTATTGATAATCATTATTATATGACGCATTAGGAGTTTTTGCACTATACTGTATGTTTTTCTACAAGTTTACATAGGTTTCCGAACATTTCTATATGTACTCCTGTGCGTTTTCGTATATTTGATTAGGAAATTTTTACACAGAAATGTAATTTGCCGCCTGAGAAAAACAAGAGTGACAAATACCGCGTGCTTAAAACACCTGCTAAATGCACTAGTTTTGAATGGATATTTTTTTAAGCTGTTTGCGCAAAACGAGAATCAAAGATGAATTGTCGTTTGAGCGGAGACAGAATGAATACAACGTAAGTTAAGAATGATGTATATATTATATGTATGGGTTAAATTCTCAATATGCTAAAGTATTTAATGTACTAGTTTAAATAAGAATACAAAAATCTGTCTATGAACATAATTATCTGTGATAATACTAGACATGATATTGTATTAATAATTTCAAAATTTTACCTGAGATCTCATGGATAATCAAATTTTTACAATATGATGAAAATAGCTTATTTTAGCATGCACAATTCGTACTGTAACTTGCTTGCTAATTTGTATTAAATTTGTAAAATTTTTCATTATTTCTGAAAACAACGTTAAAATATTAGATATCAATTATAATTCTATATCAAATTTTATTTCTATATCAGAGATGTTTTTTATTTGTTCAACCAAATAAGGATTTCGGGTACAAAGTTTTTTTTATTAAAAATTAATCCTTATTTTCGAAATTACTTTAAATACGTAGTAAAGAAATTAGCCAATGAAGTTAAACGCATAAAATATAAAATCTACACATCAAGCTTATCCGTAAATATTTGATTACTGATAAACACCTAACGTTATTTACAAAACATTTTAGACAAGTTATAAAATATACACTACAATGTGTTGAAGCTGATTTTACAGATTATATAAAAAACTGAACTAATAAAATGTATAGACTTTAAACACGATCAATTTTATTAGTTTAGTTTTTATATTACGTGTAAAGTTTACTTGAAAAAACATTTTCTGTAAAACTATAATTTTCTTTTAAAAAATTTTGTACCCAAAATATAGAGTTTCTCAGTGCAAAAATTTGTACAAGTTTATGCGTAGACTTTTTATTTGTTCAACTTCACCGAGGGCGAAAAATTATTTATTCTGTTATGGCTATGGCTACTATACGCAATGATTGTTACTATTTTATTATTAATATTTATTTTTATTTGATACTTTTGAAGACTAAGTAACAATTTTGTGTTAGACAAAATGTTGTAAAAATATCTATTTTACTCAGAGTCAATCTTATTAAAATAAATTTTTGTATACATAACTTTTAATAAAATATTTAAGATTTCTAAATATAGGTAAATAAGGTAGTCTTCCCTATTGCAAGTTATCAAAAGAAGCGCATAAAATCCCATTAGCTCTATAGAATCTAAAATTTGTATTTGCACCACATTTTCCTTATAAAACTATCGGTTTTTCTCGATTTATTGCAATTTTTATTGGTTATAAATATTTTTCTATTTATTAATAAAACTAAAAAAATTTGTTCATATTTTAAAAGATTTTATTACATTAAGTAAAAATTAATTAATGCGATAAGACAAGTTTTTTATTTATTTATTTCTATTATTTATTCACTCTTGACGTTTTAGCCAAGTTTAGGTAAGACAAAACTCTATATAGATTATTAAATGAGAACCATAAAACTTTGTTCTAAAGATATTATTTTTTATTAGACTTCATCCGATTTTCATTGAAGTTTCGTTGAATTCATGTTAAAATGTCGGTAATTTTGGTAAGCTCAAATTTTGATTTTGATATTTTTTTATTTATAATTTTTAAACATTTCGAACTTTTCTAAACAACGAACGACATCAGTTTCTTATAAAACATACAATCTGTAGAATAAAATTTTCTTAGCTGATCTAATTAATTTTAAAACATTATTTTTGAATTCCAGTGTAATATTTCGTAGAGATATCTATATTTGAACCTTTTGCTTCTCCATAAAAATATCTTTTACATTAATAAAGAGAAACATAAAACTATATTTTAATGTTTTTAGATGTTTATTGTCCCCCATTATATTTGTGCAACTTTAATTTTGGATGCCCTAGCAAATTATGAATAATTTTAAATAAAGGATTGTTGTATAATTCAAAAATATTACTAGAAAACCAATAAATTATTCCTTAGATTAAAGATAAAACAAACAAAAAATTTTGGAAAATTAATTTAGTCTTTAAAGTATTAAATCGTAATTTTCTTACATAAGTATAGTTTTGCAACTCATACAAATTGATGGCTCAAACTTACGTTTTTTTATTTGAAGCCATCGAAATATATAATTATTTTAATATTATTTAAACTTTGATGGTTTTTTATATAAATAAAACTACTTAAATTAAATACAAATAAAAATTTATAAAACGAAATTTATTCAATAATTATTACTATCAGTCGGTATAAACATATTATGATTTTTTTTGTTTTCAAAATGTATAAGTGTTACTTTAAATATTTAAAGTGTCATATTCGAAAAATAATATGACTGAACACACATGAATGTCTGATGAACAAATTTTTTTCAACTAAATATTGCCATACCTTAACAAAGTATGATATATTAAATTAATTATTCTTATATTTTTAATATTATAACATATAAAAAATGTTAAATTGTTTACAGATACTTAAAATTCAATAAGTATATTAATTATCACCAAATCCGCTCAATACTAACTCGATTGCTGCTTGTACATCTCCATTTGTTATTTGCAAAGCCTGAAGGTTTACTGCATCATTTTGAAGACCCATTTCATGCATTATTGTAATTTGTCGTTGCATATCATTAGAAGATGAGCTATTTTGAGATGCATTAAACGAGGCTGCAGAAGGTGGAGATTGTATAGGATTTACTGGCTCATTTGTCGATGGGCTAGAAGCAAAAGCTTGTTGCATGGCTTGATTGAACATTTCAAATGTTATCACTCCACCACTGTTAGAGTTTGTTCGAGAAATAGGTGTTACTGGTGATGAGCTAATACTAGAACTGCTTCCATTGCCAATAGTTGATCTTCGTGCTCGTGTTATCGCTGCAAGAAGCTGAGATGCACTTATAGTTGATCCAGACTGATTTCTTGATTGATTGCCACTGTTAGATGGTTGAGTAGAATCTGATGATTGAGAAGAATCGCCAGCCATTTCTTCATCATCACTCAAATTTTCTAAACTATAAGAATGTCCCGTAGTCTGTGCATTTGATAATGGATTCATCATAGAATTCATTGAAGATGAGAATGCTGCAAAATTGTGAGCTTCATCATGAACAGCAGAAGCAATATGTTGAGCAGCTTCTAAAAGAGCTGGATGCAGTTTACCAATGCTAAAATTATATTTCATAATGTAAGCCAAAAAGATTTAAAAAATTACAAATGGAATATGTTTTTTGTAATATGAGTGTTTATCTTACTTTTTAATTGTTTCAGCATTTGTAAAATGAACTATTAAATCTGGATCTTGTAATATTGCTATTGCAACAGCATCTTCACTTAATCCAGGAGAAGATGAAATAATATTTTCAATTACTTCAGGCCTTTTAGTTAATCGCTGTAAACAAAATTAAAATTAATTAATTATCTTCTATAACATTTTATGAATAATTTAATATTTTTTTAAATTTACCCTCATTGCTGATTCTAGTAATGGGTTTCCTATAAATGATTTAAACACAGATGTCAACATCTCTAGATTTGGTTCGAAAGCTGTTGATGAGGAACTAGCTGTATTATTAAGTTCTTTTTTCTTCAAGACATGAACCATTGATCCACTTTTTAATCCATAAGATTCTAATGTTGAGTCATTTTCAAGTAGACATCCAGAATAAATAAGATCTGAAAAATAATTCATAGATAAATAATAATAAAAATCATATTAATAGCTGCAAAATAATTTTTCATGAATAGCTGCATTGCTACATTTTAATGCTTCTGATAAAAGATTACCAGATCTAACAAACAAAAAACCAGATACTTTTTTATTAATAGTTACAGAAACTTGCTCTAATTCTGGTAGTGATAATTTAATTTTTAATATATTGATACTAACAATTTGATACTCTCTTCTTTGTTTTTATAAAATTTATAAAAAAAAAAATGTAATTTACAAAAATTACTTACCAAAAGAATTATTTGCTAGGTTAGTTTGGCTAGAGGTTAAAGTCCTCAATGTTTCAACTTTCTCTTTTAAATTAATATCATCCAATTTAAGTACAGTCATTTTCTCCGCAGGAGATAATCTGATACCTAAAAGTAATTTGGAAGACATTTTGCACTAACAAATTTTATAATTCTTAAATCTTCAATATTTTTCTTCTTACACGATTTACACAAAGAATAAGAACAATGACACTGCGAAAGTACAAAAGAATACTAAACTAATATATCAACATAAAACAGCTGACCAATGTCAGGGCCCCCTCTACATTTCCTTTTGTTCCATAAAGTAGTTCTTGTTCCTCAGGGATATATCAGCATCAGAGATGAGTATTCTACTGCAATGTCGCGGTCCGTTCCGAGTGTATTCCTTGATTTACGCGGCTGATTTTAGGCGGGGCTTTTAAGATCCGAACGAACGTTAAAATGTTCTCTCAACGGCGCGATTGAAGGAATAAAAATGAGTAACAATGGTTTAAATAAAAAGAGGAATTTAAGTTTAATAGGCCTGAGATAACCTCTTAAGCTCTCCACTATATTCTGTTACAATAAATGTGAAAAATACAGAATAAGATAATACAAATTTCAGATATAATTATTCCGACAAGAGGGTAGTGCTCTGTACGGCAAGGAGTTCCGAAATCGACTGTCCCGTTTCTGCCTCTCAGACGGCTTTTTAAAGGCTTCTTCTTCTGTCCTCCTTGCTTTCTTCATACATGTGCATAATATCCTCAGATAAAGATGGGTTTTCCAAATCCGATATAGGTAGGCGGTCCTCCGTACCCAGCGGCGAACCTGTCAAATGTATGCTGCGCATGCTAGGGCAATAAATTAAGGGTAGCAGCGTTAGGCCGATGTTTCCTTGGAAGTTGGAAGCCTTTTCTGAGCACGTAGAGGGATTAAAACAGTTCTACAATTTTTAGTTGGAATTCCCAGCTTAAGCACATTATACATATATATATCATTAATTTATTAAATGTACTTGCGTTTAAATCTTGCGCCTATGTGTATAATTTACGGAACGCTGAAATAGAAGTCGTCAGACTTCACACTACTATTATACTCTGTCAGCATCAGACTATATTCTAGGCTATTCTACATTAAAACTGTTCTTATTTGTTTTTTTTTTTTCTGTTTTTGAAGATTTTTATGGCCGTGGGACTTGAGATACTGAGATTACACAGAATTGCCGATTCATTTGCCCTAACTTAAAGGTTTTTTACTTTTTTCTTTTCGTGCCTTGTTCTGCGGCGGGATATTTAAACTTGACATGGAAATTTGCTTTTTAAGATACGCACTGACAAAATTTTAAACAAAAAGGTGTATTACACGAACTTTAAGAGAAAATTAGTAAAGTGTATAATTAAGATAAAATATACTTGTGTTGTAAAATAGAAAAGTATTAACTTACCAAAAAGTTTTAATAGTTTATAAAATAGATTTTTTATTTTATTAGTAGTTTATTATTATTTATTATTTTAAAAAACTGCAATAATTGACAAAGAAAAAAACAAAAAAATCATAACAAGTGAAAAAAAAATGCTCGGATAGAAAAATTTCTGAATTAGTTTGATAAAAATCTAATCGCCCACAGAACGGCTATTTTAATATAACATTTTTCTTTGCAACGTTTTATATTTCCATATTATTTTAAATAATTTTACCTGACCTAATAAATATGTATCCTAAACGATTTAGATAAAAACAAAGATAAATATTTCTTGCAATAACTCAATTTCGCAATTTCGAATAAGTATATTGATAACATATCACTAGCCGCTGCACCACCTGCGGGCAAATCACAAACTAGCATCTATACAGAAAAATCCGCCTTGAAAGTACATCGCATAACGTAAGCCACTCCTTCCTAAAGGTCAGTCTACAATTAGCCAAACGTGAGCATTGAACGCAAGAATTTACTAAGTAGAACCAACCTATTTTAAATTTACTCATACAAATTTTTCATAGTAAAATTGCAAATTCGATTGGTCCCACTTAAAAACGTTCATATCAAACGCGCGCATCTAGTTCATTGTAGGTATACCGTTACTCTGAAAACTATGAATGAAACAGGGCTGACTTAGAAAGTCGGGAGTGGGGAGGAAGATTTTCGAAGGTTGAATTGTCGGAACAAACGTGAGCCGTCGCTGGGATCGTCGGAACTCGGCAAATTTGGACATGTAGGTGTAGAATGTAGGTAGATACGGTTGGATAAGACGGAAAGACAGCAAGTGTATATTGGATTTTAACTATTTACGTCGCATTAGTTGAAGTTGTTTTGTGATACTTTGCTTTGTCTGATGTTCACAATTGCTTATATATATAGATTTAGTTTATTATATCGACCTCGAGAATAAGTGTGGGGAGAAGATATAGAAGAATGTTACTTGTGACAAATCAAATCTAAGAAACTGGTTCTCTAAGAATTTACCTATCTACTTTCTTTTAGCTGGTGTAGTTCTTAAAATATACTGTTGGTCATCTGCATCGAAGTTAGTGTTTAAAGTCTAATTATTGTTTGACGAGTGGGTGCTAAAATTTTGTGGATTGAGAAATAGAGATTTGTTTTGTAGGTATGCCAAAATTTCATAAATTTGAGATTAATAAGACAGAATGGGAAGTCCCGGAAAGATATCAAATGCTGACTCCCGTAGGATCTGGTGCCTATGGTCAAGTTTGGTAAGAAATATATTTTTAAAAAAATATTTTACTTTTATTGTGTTTAGTGATTTTGTATTATAATTGTACATATATCTGTGTGGATTGTCTTATACTACCTGTACACTGTTTTATCGTTTTATTTTTGGAACTTCAAACTATAGTATTACTTCAACCTTCAATATAATTATCAGAAAAAATATGTAGAATTAAACTGATTATGTCAAAGTATTAGATATTAAGGTTAAATTTTTATATTATAATCATAATAAATTGAAATCAAAAACAAAAAATCATTTATTTCTTTTATTTTGTAGCTCTGCTGTAGATGCAATAACAGGTCGTAAAGTTGCCATCAAAAAATTGGCAAGACCATTTCAGTCTGCTGTTCATGCTAAACGAACATATAGAGAACTGCGAATGTTGAAACATATGAATCATGAAAATGTATGTATCCAAAAAATCTTTATAACGATTTCATTATTTATAATTAATGTTCTCTTGTTAAAATGCCATTTTAAAAAATTGTAAAACATTAAATAATACTGTTTGGGTTATTTTATAACACAGCAGCAATTAAATCCAGTATTTTAATTGTCTTTAATATGCCATTTTTAACAAGGTGAGCATAATCATTATGTGCTAAATCTACAATAAATGAACTTGTTTATTTTAATGTTTTATTTAGGTCATAGGTCTCTTAGATGTATTTCATCCTTGTACATCTTTAGAAGATTTTCAACATGTGTAAGTTGAAAGAATAATTAACTTAATGAATATAGAAGTAATTAGTAACATTTAAAAAATTTTTATTATTGAATAAAGGTATATGGTCACACATCTTATGGGAGCTGATCTTAATAATATTGTTAGAACACAAAAGCTTTCAGATGATCATGTTCAATTTCTTGTGTATCAAATACTTCGAGGTTTAAAATACATACATTCAGCTGGAATCATTCATAGGGTAAAATAAAATCTACTTATTATTAAAAATAACAATATTATATTAATTAATATTTTAAAATAATTTTTTTCTACAAAATTTGGTAAATTAAAATAAATCAGCCATGATAGTTATATCACTTGATAAAGTTTAATTAATGCTCTTACAATCTAAAAGTCTTAAAAATTAGACAAAATTTTATGTAAAATTAAACTTTATTTTCAAAAACTCTTCGATTATTACAAAAGTTCATACTGATTTGCCACCTGAAATTCAAGATATACTTATTTAAAATTTTTTTATTTGAAGGACTCTTGCATTATTATATCTACAAATGAAATACCATCAAATTTTGAATGAGTTATCTCAAATTTAGATGCTAAATTAATCTTAAATTTTGTTTGTTTATTCTTAGATAAAAATCAAGTATGCCCAAAATTTTGTTTCATTCTTAAAACTTATAAATTTTATAAACAACAAATAGTAGATAAGTCCATTAACATTTATAAATAAATTACTAAATGCGAGTTTTCTGCATTAGATTTTGAAACTTTTTAAAATATCAGGTTAAGAACATAGAAATATTTTGTTTATTAAGATTCAAACTTGTTTTAATTAATGTAGAAATTAATTTTGATTATTAACAATAATTTATTAAAGATCTAATTAGTTCTAATTAACTTAATACTTTTCCTATAATTAATTGAGTTAAAAATTTTATTGTTTATTAATTTTAAAATTTTTAAAATAAATTTTTAACGCCTTTTTCAAAATTTAAATAAACAAACGTATGTTAAATTAAACTTAAAAAATATTGTGACAAAAAATATTTTTCGACATGCGGGCGAAAAGAATTTCAATCTCGTGTGACCTTTTCACCTTTGCTTAACACAGGCACAAATATTCACACAAGTTTAAAATCATTTTCTCACACTAGTATCGGAAATAGCTATTTGACTTTGCTATAAGAATAATTTAAAACACTATAGATGTATTTCAAATTGTACTACAGACTTAATAATAGTTTTTGAAAGTTAAAGTCTGTGATTTTAAGCCAAATGATTATAAATTATGTAAGAACGTTTTTGAGATACTTATTAATGTTTAAATCTCAATATTTATTAAGAACGAATTAATTTTAAAAATTGCATAATTAATTTAAAATAAAATTTCAAAAATGGAAAAATAAAAGTAAGTTTATAAATTAATAGTAATTAATTAATTATTTAACAAATTGTTATTAATTATTAAAAGTAATTTCTGATTACTATAGCCAATCAATTTATTACTTTTGTATTTTTAATCACTTTTAATTATTTATTATCACTATTTCATAGTATTTATCTCTTCTATATATCAGAGATTATCAGTTATTTTTATTGTCCTTGATTCAACGAATTTAATTTAATTTAAATTTAATTAAAATAAAATATTTTTAATAAATTGTATTTTTAATTAATTTCAGTTTAACTATTTTATATTTTTAATCAATTATTGCAGAAAGTAAAAATAACTAATAATCAGTGATATTCTCCTGTGCTTTGAAATAAGCTTTGTATGTTATGGTATGACTACTTTGATAGTTATGAAAAATTATTAAATTTTTTTTTATCTTAATTTGTTGTAAGATTTAATTATAAACATTGCGATATATTTTAATAAAAAGAGCAAAAATTAAAGGAAATTTTTAAAAGAATTTTAATATATTAAAAGTAATTTTTGTTAATTATCAATAAATAAAAAAATCGATTTTTACGATTCTTATAAAAAAGCTACATTCATCACATGGCCTTGTGATGAAAATTACTATTTGATAATTTAATCAATGAATAATTTTTTATAGGATCTAAAGCCCTCAAATATAGCAGTGAATGAAGACTGTGAACTAAAAATTTTAGATTTTGGTTTAGCTAGACCGACAGAAAATGAAATGACTGGATATGTTGCAACAAGATGGTATAGGGCACCAGAAATTATGCTTAATTGGATGCACTATAATCAGACAGGTATTGCTTTCACATAAAAACTATTATACTTCAATGCGTTTTATTCATTGCAATTCCAAGCATAAATATATTTTATATTTAAACAAAAATTGCAGTTGATATATGGTCTGTTGGTTGTATCATGGCTGAGTTACTTACAGGAAGAACATTGTTTCCTGGAACAGATCGTATCCTTTTTAAACTATTAGGGATACTACTGTAAAGTTATTCTATTTTTCTGAGTTTTTTAACAAAAATAAATTTAGAAAATTATTATTTTTGATATGCATGTTTGCATGGCAATAGAAATGCTTGATCTTTTATGCTTAATTCATATGTTGTCACGCTAATAAAATAGCTTGTTGCTAAGGATTAATTTTGCTAATGCTAAGATTTTGCTGCCTTTTGCTACATATAAACAATATTGCAATAATTACTTTTAATTAAATTAAAATATAACAAAACTAATTATTCGCTTAGCATATTATAATTGAATTTAATTAATTATAGCTTTTGAATAAAAGAAATCTTTAAGTAATTTGAACTGAAGATGCTATTGTTTAAAAATAAGTAAAAGCAATTTAAAATTTCAATTTTTCTTTATAATTTCATTCATGTAAAATGAATAATTATTGCTAAGTGAAATAATTAATGTGATAAAAAAGATTAAATACCTGCACAATTCACTCAAAATAAAAAATGCAAAACGAAAAAATTATTTTATGCGGTAAAAAAGATTAAATACCTTCAAAGTTAACTGAATAACAAACGCTGCAAAATTAGAAAATTATTTTATACGATAAAAAAAAATTAAATAGCTACATACTTCTTTTAAAATAAAAAGCGGAGAAAAAACAAATATTTTTTGCGAAAAAAAAATTAAATATTTGACAGTTTACCAAAATAGAAAGAACATTATAAAATTAGATAAATCTTTTATAAACTAAAAAAAGATAATTACTTAAAATGAGAAATATTATAAAAATTGCATTGACATTTCTTAAATATATTTTATAAAAAATTATACTTTATAATTAAAGGAGCGAAAAAATTAATATAAGATCTACATTTTTTACCTTATATTATTATTTACTACAAGTCATAATTATAAAACAGAATTACTCTAATTTGTCGTTTGGGTATAGGTATACTCCATCAATTCTAGTAATTTTTTTTACAACTCTGTGAAAATTTTTGTATTGACATTGTTTTCATTAAACTTGACTGATTATATCGGGGTTTCACGTTAAATTGTAGGATTATTGCGATTTATATATTCTTTATCTTTCAAGTTCTGTAAGGAATAAGTGCGATGTATATTCATTATAACTATAGAATTTAATGACATAAGACAAGTTAAAATAAATTTTAAGTTAAATTAAAAGTGTTTTTCCTATAATATATCTAAAAATCTTTAAACTATTCTGCAATCTTGAAATAAATATATAGAATATCATTAATGTTATCCTAATAGGTTTTAATAAAGTCTTGCATAAACAAAAAAAAATGGAATTTCCAATACAAAAGCTTCGTAAATCAACATAAAATAGAATGTTATATTGCAACAAATAATAGTATAAAAGTAATTGAAAACTATTATTATAAAATTATTAGAAAATGTCTTAAACTTTCTAATATGTCTTAAATACTTACAAATTTGCGCTTACATGTGTATGAAAGCTGTTAAAATAATGTAACATTTTTTTCATTCTAATATTAATTATAACAACAAAAATGTACCAATGTTTTTGATAACAAGCGTTTGAATTGAGCAGGAAATATATTTTAATAATTTGAGATTAATTAGTTATTTAAAAACAAAACCTTAGCAAAAGCAGATATTCATCAATTAAATCTTATCATGGAAATTTTGGGTACTCCACGAGACGAGTTTATGCAGAAAATATCGTCTGAGTCGGTAAGTTCGCGAGTGTAATGTCTAAATTTTACTTATCTCTTTTAGTCACGATTAAAATGAAAAAAATACATTGTTTTAATGTACTCATTTATAAAAATTATAAACAATTATTTATAATAATTTTTAATCATTTTATAATTAAAGTCTTTTACTTTCAGAAAATACAAAAAAATTTTACTAATTTACATAAAATATAAAAAAAAACTAAGATTAGAAGAAAAAATATATGGCATTATTTTACTAGCAACTGTGACTGAAAGAGTAATCTTAATAACAAAAAATAACGTTTATCTATTATATCTAACATGATAATAAGTTTTGTGTTTAATAGTAAAAAATATTTTTTATGTTAAATATTGAATTTACATTAACATAATTTATAACTGATAGTTATGATTAATTTTGAATATTTTCATTATTTTTTTCTTAATTTTTTTTTGCAACAGAATTAAAACATTATAATAGAATATGTAGTAAAAAATAAGATTACTTGACAATATAATAATTTTTCCAAAGTATAGGGATTTTGCGAATCATCTTAGTACACATTAGTTAAAGCTGATGATCAGTATTATAAAAAAAGCTAGAAA
>UELX01002406.1:0-31459 GCA_900480035.1 Eupelmus urozonus | reverse complement strand
CGGGAATAATAGACCATTTCCAGCGTGTCTTTTCAGGGAAATAAGTGGCCATTATCGTTGAGGTGGGAATAAAATCACTTTATTGCCCATGTATCTAATTTTTTGACACGACATGCAGAAAGCTTGTTTTAAAGCATGCGTTTCCGATCGAGCGTGCGGAAAAACAAACTTCTCGCACGCCGTGTGAAAAAATAACTGTTTTTGTAACTAGTGCGAAATGTTTCATATTTTTTCACACGGCGTGCGGGAAGTTCATTTCCCCGCAGGTTTGGTCAGAAACACGTGCGTTAAAACAAGCTTTTCGCACGTCCTGTCAAAAAATTATGTACGATACATGGGCGATAAAGTGGTTGTAACCTCGTGTAAACTGTCCGCACTCGCTTCTTTTGTGCCTAAACGTCCACACAGCGTTAAAATTACTTTACCGCACTTGTATCGTAAATAACTATACTTATCAGTTAATTAACTTAAAAGAAAAATAATTAACACATAATTGAGAAAGATTAAACTCTGAAAGCAAAAAAGGATAATCACATAACAGAGAGCAAAAGTTGGGGTTGTTCCCGTGAATGCCATCTGAATTTTCAACGCGCGAGTCTGGCGTACGTTTGAGTAAACGGACGAGCGCGTAAAGCGAAATGTGTCGGGGAAAATAAGATAACGGCTTGCCGCCGGGGGCTCGCTTTCGGGCCCTCTCAAAGAAAGTAGTTACTACGGGGCAGCGGTGCTGAGAGTTTGCCCAGGTTGCGGTTCACATTTTTTTAACTTAATTATCGGAGAGGGAGGGAAGCGAGCGAGCGCGACACGAGCGGCAGCTGAAACGACGAAAAGGTCGGAGGCAGAAGGAGCAAGTTTGTCGCTCTACCTCTCAGCGGGACGACTTGCTAGCGAAACTTTTGAATCAGTCCAAGCTCCGCATATATACATACGTGCAGCTCTGTTCTATATACATATAGCCCAGGATATCGACGAACAGGGGAGTTTGAACTTTCAGGCCAGCATGCACGCCGATTATCCTTCCCTTCCACTTCTTTTTATTTCTTTGAAGAGAGGCGCGCAGCGCTGCGGGCCCTTTCTGCCCGAACGCTCTCCTCTTTTATTTGTTCCGTCTTTGCGCCGAGATCCGAGATCCGAGAGAAAGAGCGGAAAGAGTGTCGCTGTGTTTCCCGGGGGAGAGCGCGGGGGCGTACTTATCGCATTATAATGAGCTGTCTCCTCTTGGCGTAATTGCGCGCAGCTCTAGCTTTTTTCGCCGATAAGGCGAAAATGCAAGGAGCGCCGCGCACCGCGCGCATTGGCGTCGTTAAAACGACATCTTTCTTGGTTCGCGCTCGCAAGAGGAGCACTCCAGAGGGACGGACTCCGCCGCATAATCTCAGCGCGTTTGTGTTTGAGTTTACCTCTCTCCAGCAGCGGAACTAACGATATCGCGCGGAATGAAATTGTAATTTATATGGGGAAAACTTACTTTTTGTCCCACGCTACTCTCGGAAAACTCGTTACTTTTCCACTATAATGCTTTCTACTTGCTATTCTTATCGCTTATATTTTTCTTACTTAAAAAGTAAGCTTTAGCATCATGGACTAATTGAACACTTGTTAGATGGAATTATAAATAGAGAAGGTGTCACGTTGCATCATGAATTAAAAACGACTTTCGGCCGTTTCTCTCGCGAACTTTTTTTTGCAAAAAAACTTTATCTGGTTTAACTCAGCGGTAAAACTTCTACATAGCGGACGTAAACTTTGGGAATAATTTAAATACATGTTTTGCACAGAAAAAAGAAGAAAGTACTTTTCACTTCCCTGAAACCGTCCCCGGCCATCACTTTTGGGACTCGGCGGCACGAAAAACGAAGCTGCTGAACCAACTCGAGGCACAAAAACTGGCGAGATCTCGCTGCGCGAATTAAATTCCGTTATAATCGTTCGCGTACATCTGTACGTTCGCAAAAACAAATAATCACAGAAGAGAAATTTCTTTCTGAAAAATAAACTTAAAACCTTATACATACACAGGCGTGCAAGCTAATAAAAAGCAGAAGAGCAACAGCATATTTCTCTCCTTCTCTGCCAGTAAAAGCAGAAGCAGCAGCAGCAGCAGCAGCAGTCGACTCAAAGTATATACGGGGGCAATGCTAAGTACCTCCGACGACGACGATGTTACGTCCATGGTGGCCATAAATACAAGCATGAATAAATGTATCAAACTCGGGCGAGTACAGATCTCGAACAGAAGCACCCGCAACAGCAGCCGGACACGACGAGCCGGAACGCGTATTCGCATTAAGATTCAAATATAATCTCGGTCAAAACGGCTTATCGTATGTACGTGTATGCACTGTGCTCGTGATGCTCCCTGGCGAGCGCGTGCCCGCCCGTGCGATTTTTATCGCAGAGAGAATATAATTTTCTCTTTCTAAGTACAGAGGCCTGTAAGTGTATATGTGCATTTTACTTGCGCGATTTTCTCGAGAAATTTACGAATTAATTTTTTTTTTTTTTTCGTTTTTTCTACATACCACTTTTTGCCATTTACGGTTTGTTGGGAACTTGCCTCAAATTGATTTCATGATTGTATAATCAGACGTATCAAAAATATTAAAATAAATAATTTAATAAACAGAATTTCAATAAATTCTAGAATTTAAATTCTTAAGTAAGCAAAAAGTTTCAAAAGTTGATCTATACATAACCATATATTAAGAATATTATTCTGTTATTAATATTTAAAAAATATCCTTCATTTCGTGCATAAATATCATGCTACACAGTCATCTTGACGAACCGCCTCCCGAAAATCAGACGGGCATGGCGCGGCATACGAAAAGTTTACTCGTAGTGTTGACTTTTGGGAAAGGAGATGGGAAAATCGAGCTTACGTTTATCTTGTACCAGAGCGAGAAAGTTCGGTTGTGCAAGCGAGCACAAAGTTGTCAGAGACACGTGAGGATGCGCGCCGATCGATTCGTTCTCTGTCCGTTGGCGCGCTACTAATCCAGCACACCCGCACACGGGTAAAATCCCTTCCTGAAAAAGGGGAGTCATTTGTATACGAGCCTCGGACAATCTGTACATTATACGCGCGCGCACACACGCACACTCTCTCAAATATACAAATACATATATTTATGTTTATATTTTATATATTTCAGTCACCATCATGCAATGTTCGTGAGCGTTCGATTCGCATTGAAACCGATCAAAGATTTGGAATTGTAGAGACATCATTTTTGTTTACTTTTTTATTATATCTGAAAATATTGCATTCGCCAAGATTTTAACATAAAATTAAAGAAAATAATGGAAAAGTTCAGTAATATAACGTTAAAGTATAAAATAACATATAAATTTTTGTTGTACCGTTTCGTTTAGACAGACCGGGATATTTTATTTTTCTTTATGGAAACATTTAACTATGTATTGAGTGTGCTGCACCTATATGCATTAAATAACTTTGATTTGTATGTAAAGTTCATTATAGTGCTACAGACAGAGAGTGGACTAAAAGCTCGTACTTTCTATGAGTGGTACCATAGTTCCTCGTTAAGTGATTGAAATACAAAATATGTAGATTTGTATATGTATAATAAATTTAGATTTTATGTTAACTCATAACATAAATATGTTCAATTACAATATAACTCGATTAAAAATTTAATTACTGAGATCTAACTTTTGAAATTTATTAGTTCTTAACAAACCTCCATTAAAGCGATCCCAATTATATTAATAATAAGACAACCTGGTTAGGTCCAAATAAAGACTTCATGAACTATCTTTTCTGGTACAAATAATATTCTTTATTTCCGTCGTCCAGCGGAAGGATAAAATAAAAAAACAAAATATTGAACGGGAACCAAAAATTCATGTCGTAAATTAATTAATTATTAATTACTAATTATTTATTATTTATTAATTATTATCATTAATAGATCAGTTAAAAAATTTTTCTTTCAAAATTTCTATGCCCTGGTAGAAAATTGACTATATTCTGGACAGAATTTCTGGTCAACAAACGTTAAAATGACACTTATCTAGAAATTCTTTTTAAAGCATTTCCTGAATTTTTAGATATGTGTCATTTTAACATTTGTTGACCAGAAATCCTGCTCAGAATCTGGTCAATTTTCTACCGGGGTGTTTTACTAGAAGATGATTTCCATTTATCAGAAACGTTCCATTAACTTTGTTAAAATAATGATCCATGTTGAAACGTCAATAATCTCGATAAATTCAAATTTTGATACTGATATTTTCCTGAATAATATTTTAACAAAATCACTGAAACTTTTCATAATTAATGTTTACAGCATAATTTTTAGGTTTTCATATTTACACATAACCATGTTTATCGGAAAGCTATATTTTTTACGTAAAACTTTACAATATAAGGCACAATGTAATAATATAATTTTACAATATTAAACGCAGGATAAAAGCTTTAAATGCAGAAAGAATGGGTAGATTTATTAGACAGGATTTTAATAAAAGGCTTTACGATTTCAGATAACATTAGAAAGAGCTTCAACGCTAGAGAAAGTTAGATCGAGGGAACAATACTACTGGGCTGCTGACTTAGTTTTTTATAAAGCAAGGTGTTCAAGAGCTTATACGCGCATATATAAAAGTAAGAAAAAATAAGGAATGATGTCTGCTCTGATGTCTTTTCGATCATCTGTCGTCGGGTAGCGATGCTATAGCCGATGCACTGATTCAATAAAGATCCTTAGCCGTCTCTCCTTCTTGATTTAATGCCCGGGCAGTCTATGTGTGCAGTAAAGTAACTGTAAAGTAAAAATGGTAGAAAAACGATTTTATTCTTTTTAGACCTGGTTCTTTGCATGTGCATTAATCTCCTCTGTTAAGGCTTTACTTACTTGGAATAAAGCCTAACATTTATTTTGCTATACAATTCTGTGAAAACTGTTATTTCTGAAATACTATAACAAGTAAATTTATTTAAAAAATAATATTTTTAATTATTCTTAAAAAAAAATTTCTATATTACAGTATTAATCTAGGAACTTCAAAAGAAATAAAAGATTTACGTAGATCATTATTAGACCTACTGCAAGTCTAAACAATTTGTTTGTATACGTTTTAAAAACAAACTTTTTCACATCAGAAGTTTTCCCTTTCAAAGCATTATTTCGCAAAAACAACTGTCGCTTTCATCTATTTCCAACAGCGGAAAAACAAAATCTCCCTCCGCCTATTAGTACGAGTACGTTAACCAGATCTAAAAAGTGCACCTAGCGCCAGAGAAGCACAATGCACTTAAGCTCTCCTCTCTGGCAGCGGCCGCACTCGGTAAAACTTGGAAGACGCGAGCTGAATTATACGCGCAGTAGTTAACGAAAGGGCACCCTCGTCGTCGTCATTCGGCGCAAGAATAATTACAAAGAGCGAAAGCGGCCGCTGCAGCTCGCGTTACTGCTCGAAGCTAGATAAGTTCTTCCCTTGCGCTCTCGATTCGACGCTCAGTCGAGAAAGCTGCCTGTGGAAATTCTGTGCCGTCAACTGCGCTGGAAAACCGCGCTCGCATGCTTTTGTCGCTGCAGCAGCGGACTTTTGAAAATGCTCCTCGCGCAGAGTACAGCCCCAAGACTCTAGGCAAGGCGGCTCGAAGAAGAAACCCTGCAGTAAAAAGCCAAAAAAGCCTGGCAGCCTTTTCTCACGACAGATGCATAAACATTAATGAAAGCGTAACACAAAGTTCAGAATTCTTAATATTTGAGAGGGGGAGAATTAGCTTTCGAGCAAAGCACGCGCGGCGCTGGTTATGAATAATATACGGAACGAGTATGTGAAATGTGCACGCTTTTTGATTATACGTGCCGAGCGTGGCGGTTCTTTTGTCGAGTGGCCAAGCACGCGTTTAACCGCGCCCGAGCGCTCGTTTTTCATGGTTATGACTTTTTTTTTTTTGTTTTTCGAGAGTGCTACCCGACGATAATTAGTGCTTTGCGCGAGTAAACCTTGCGAGAGTAGCGTTTTTCAGAGGGTCGAGATATAGTTGAGCCAGCGTTTTTACGGCGTTAATTTCCTTTGTAATTAATAATTTTGTCTTTAATTATTATTTTAGAAATTCGGAATACACGAGTCGCTTAACGCGAGAATGAGGGAAAGCCAGGGAAAAATGAGAATTTGCTAAAACGAAGTTTCGGAAGTTCGGAAAAGTATAGCGCTGTGCAAAAAGGCTAAGCCATATATATGCCGGCGCGACAATACAAGAAAGTTTGGAGCTTTGGGTAGTGCAGTTAGGCAGCTCGCGCGCGCAACGTAACTTTCTAATTACCAAATGCGCGCGAGTGCGGAGCGCTCCAGATTAGCCAGGGCTGTAGTGAGCCCTCGAAGGTTCTCGGTGTGTCGCGCGCGCGGCTCTGAAAATTCATTTTCATTTTGCCGGCTAAGTATGCGGAGCCGCACTGCCGGCAGCGGAATAGCTATTATTTTAGCGCTCTTCTCTCGAAGCTATTATCGAGCCTTAGGTGAGGGGGGGCGAGCTGTGCTCGAAGTTCAAGTGTTGCGCGCGAAGCAATGAATTTTCACCTCTGCATATATCCGCACCTTTATGACGCTTACAAGATTATATCTCATTCTACAAGCAGTTTCCCGTGCGCGCACTCCAAGCAAGCTCTGGCAAGTTCCTCTCTCTACGTCGAGTGTCTACTCGTATATAGCGCGGAGGAGAGAAGCGCGCTGCAGTTTACAGAAGTTTGCGCTTCCGTGCAGAGCGGTAGAGCCGCCGGTTCTTACATCGCGGGACTCGACGATAATTGGATATTGAGGTGAGCTAAAGGAATATATACGGGCCGCCCGCCGCAATGCAGCCCTCTCTCCTTCCCTTTGGATTCGTCGACGACTGGCTTTACCTTTTCGCGACTGTAATTGCTATAGCTTGGAAAATAAAGGGGAAACGAGACGAAATTTCAGCTTGATGGCTGCTATTGCTGCTGCTTCTGCTGCTGCTGATGCTGCTCTGTCGGAAATTTCAGCTAACTCAACTTACTTAATGTAAGATACCTTCTAGCTTCATCTCTCATATACTTTATATATTAATTTTTTTAATATAATGTAAAGCAATGCAGATGAGTGCCATAGCTTTTGTAGAGTTGGAATATTTCCTTTTTAAAAAAGATCATGCGTGTCATTTTTATAAGAATAATATTACTAGTATATTTAGTAAACTGTTGATGATCTGATTTACTTGATCTACGAAACATACAAAAATTGATTAAAATCTTGGACTCGAAAAATGAGATTGTTACAAAAAGCTTTTTGCCGATGAAAAAGAACGAATGAAAAAAGGAAATACGCAGTCAAAGAATGGAAAAGGGGAGTGGGACCACTGTCGATGAATTATAACCATGGTATCGCCATGCGAAATGATCGTTAATCCGATAATACTCGACAGTGCACAAAGGACCGCCCTCCGGGCGTCAGGTTCGTCGGTATGGATGAAAAAGAGCGCGCAAGCACAATTTCACTTTGAAGAAAACGAGTATAAAACGAACTAATCTGAGAGAAAAAATTCTTTCACAAAAGGTGCGCTCGTAAAAATGTCGGCAAGACTTGCTAAATGAAATCAGACCGGTAGCTTTTATAATTAATGTCGATTTTAGTCCCTGAAAGCGATTGTCTACATGATTCGAATTCCCCGTCTGTGAATACGGCTAAAGTCCCGGCTGAAGAGAAATCTAATTTAAGATGATATATATTCATTACCGATATACGTTTCGTCGACGACTAAATGGACTGATCTCTCATATTGCAATTAAAGATTATACATTCATAAAAAATAATGTCAAGCACTTAATATGGTTTAAAATATAATATTGAAATGTCAATAAAGAATAAATAGTTTAAACAAAAGGTAACCAAGTGCCGAGCGAGTTTATCACATCTCTACTCAAAGAACCATCGCATCGCCCTACGAAAGCTCGACCATTTGGCTGCGGGTCGATACACATACATACATACATAAGCCAGTGAGCCGCGGAAGAGGAGAGAGAAAGTTCGCAGACACAAAGCCATTAACCTTAAACTACAGTATATATTTTCATTCACATGGTGCGCAAGTAATCCTCTTATTTTTCATTTAACCTCCCCTGCAACGGAAAAAAGAAAGGACACGTGATCAAAGTTTGCAGATCTCTACATTATTGATTTTTCACTTTGCAAGCATTGAAATTAAAAATTTCTTAGCCAATTTCTCGTTACTGCTCGATCTATTAAAATGTAAAACTAGACACTCAAAAACCATTAGGCTTCAACATTATAGAGAAGATTCCACAGATAAATCCCTGCTTGAGCATCTGGTTACTCAATGATGGGGTGATTGGCCAAGGGAGCTGGATGAGTAAGTGTGCGAGCGAGGAAGGACCCTTGATGCGTGAGCACACTTTGCGGTGGATAAGAGCTACTAACATCATTAGCTCGTGAGCTAAAAGCAAGAGGATTTCAAAGACTGTCGACAAGGAAATTAAAGGTTTCGTACAAAAATTTACCATTATTTCAAAACAGCTATTTCAAGAAGTGGCAATCATTCTTTCTAACATACCTTTACCATATCTATATGGATCTTTTTCTCAATTTGTGCAGGTGCTTGATAAACGGAAAAGTATAAATTTGAAAAAGAGTCGAAGCAGGGAATAATTTTGCGTGCGCGGTGCACAGAACAATGGTCAGAGGGCTCACGCATGCACACAAAGAGCTCTGAATTTCCTAACTATCGCGGCACTGTTAGAGCTCAATAACAGCCGGAAATAAAAAAAAAAAGGAAAAAAGGGATATGTAGCGCGACGCGGAATAAAAATACGGAAAGAGAAAGAACCAATGCAGATACTCTCCATTCTGCGTTACTCGTCGATACGATCTGTATGGAAGCAGAGTCCTTATAAACTCCGGAAAGAGGCTGGTATGAGAGGGAGGAGCAAACGGCTAATACCCCGACGAATAGCATTGACGTATCCACGCGCGCTCGGTGGGCTGCCGCCGTGAGTATCGTGAGCGCAAAACACGCAGGACAGGCTTAGAGAACGAGTAGAGAAAGAGAGAGAGAGAGAAAGGGAAAGAAAAAAAGATAGAGAAAGACAGAGAAAAAAAGAAAAAGAGAAAGAGAGAGAATGGAGATCGTGTGCATCGTATAACAGAAGTCCTTTCTTGCATTCTCTTCTTCCATATTTTTCTCTATGTCTGCCTATACCCTGCTTTTCTTCGATCCCCTGCTCTTTTCGCCAGGAGCGGATTAACGATGACGGAATAAGTAAATAAAATCAATCAATCATTCTTTTTCTCCGCTCGCGGCATTTTATCCCTTTCGTCCCTTCCTGACGTTATAACTTTGTTAGCTGTTCAACAATGAAACACAACACGCACACGACAGAATCAAGGGTGCTCAGCTAGAAATTGCAGAGAGAGAGAGGGAGAAAAGCTCACGCCGATTACTTTTCGCTCACTGAGTGCGCGTGCAATCGCATATGAAGAGCCCGTATATATTGGCTAGCGATACGTGTGCACATTGATATAGATGGGAACCGTTAAAGTGGCGAGAGGTGGAAACGTTGACGAAATAGACACGAAGAAGAAAGAGAAAACGGAAAGAGGGAGGTATGGGAATAAGGGAGAAAAAGAGACATACCGAATCACTAAAGATTTTCAGCAACAATCACTTTTTTTGTAGTCAGTAAGCAAAAGCGTTAATATTTGAATAATCTATTCAGGATTTTACTTACTGTTTATATTAAGTTTGAATAATTTCATTTTACTGAATAATATGTAATTTACGCATAGAATTTTTCTTCGGCTTGCTGGAATAATCAAATAAGTCATAATTTTTATGTTACTTATATCTTTTTAAGGAACCGTATAAGCCATTAAAAATTGTTTTAGCAAATATAATAATAAAAATAATTCAATTAAAATCAATAATTAACCAATATTATGAAATTAAAAAGTACATTATTCAATAAGCGTAACCCTTTAATCAAATCGCGAGACGTTCGGCATAAGTCTTCTAAAAACTACAAATCCAGATGATAAAGAAAAAATTCGCCTTTGCGACAGCAAAGGAAAACAAAAAGATACCTGCAAGCCAGCCTCGCTAAATCGATTAAATTTTCTTTTAGCAGAGACACTCATAGCCCAAGGATCAAAAGAATCATTGAATCCGCATCGTACAAACGATACGCAGCCCGGAGGCACAAGTGCGCGGGGCCTAATTAAAATTAATTAAAGGTAAGAATTTTGCCGCTACCCCCGCAAGCAGTATCAATATGCGTGCACATTTCTCTCGGGTTCGTGCGCGGTCAGGAAAATCGAGTTGCAATAATACAAAGCGCGCAGTGGAAGCCCCGGAGCGTGAAATTGTTTGTAGGGCGCGCGCGGATTCGGCCAAGTGCATCGTTTACGGGGCTCGTAGTGAGATTCGTATCTTCATTCGTGGCGTTGTTCTAGTAAGCTAGTTCGATCAAGCTATACTATTACTACAGAGGTGCGCTAATCTTCGAGGAATGGCGTTAAATGAGACATTGGAACTTTTAGTTTGAAAAACGTCAGTCGCGTTAATGTTATCTTATTATTGTTGATTAAGCAGTTTGAAAAATTTTTAATCTAAATAATTAAATATATAATATAATTAACTTTTTATTTTTATTTTTATTTATTGATAACTTGAGAAATCAATAATTTAAACGATAGATAGATGGGATTATTTATGAGAAGAAATAATGAAGCAGTAAGATCTAGCATTTTCATTCAATTTGAGAAAACCATATTTTTTCTTTTCAGAGATGATGCAATATTTTATTATTCAATGTTAATTTTGCAAAGTTTAATTTTAAAATTTTATACGGTTATTTTCTCGAGATCTGTCGAGTTTGATGGTAAACATGGAGAGAAAACAAACAATTATCCATAAAAATTTCTAAGATTATTATTTATTCGAAATGAAAGTTAAAGAGATTGAGAAGCTTATACACATAAATTTGCAGTCTTCCTAGACAATAGATTTTCACTCGACTACTCTAGTAGCTTCTGCTTAGGAGCAGAAGGTTTAATGCTGCAGAATCCGAAACTTTGATATTCTCAGGAACAAAATAATCGCGCTCAAGTAAATTTTGAACTGCAGTAGATTGAGGCCGAGTTTGGATCGACGAGAATCAAAAAGAGTGCCACGGCCCCTAATCATAATTATAGGCAAATCTATCGACATATTACATTGATGATGTACAGTTATAAAAATCAAACCTCTAAAGAATAACAGGATAATAATGAAAAAATGATATTCCAAAGCTTCAAACGAAAAAGCCAATCTTCTATGCTTTTAGGCAGTAGATGGAGATTTTTTATTTGTAGTTGTCGATTTGTTGAGAATAAAAATCGAACTCTCAGTTGAGCGTAATTGCAAAGGCGAGTAACGCGAAGCCGCATACGGATCAGTCTAGCGCTAGAATCGGAGAAGTGAGCGCGCGACGCTAATCGATCTCTCAGCGGGCTTTAAGTTGAGATTCCCGTGTCCACAGAGCGATGAGGCTGCAGACTCATGAAAACTTTCGTGGAAGCTGCCCGAATCGGACAAGGTGTCTTCTACACGCTCAACACTCTCCGCTGAGAATTCCAAGGACCATTCCGTTGTTTGCGGTTCACGCGCGCAGCCACGAATTTCTCTTCTCTTCTGCATTCGAAATTCAATCGAACTTAGCTGCGGATCGACTCAAATTTACCGTGTCAACTTGGCCTATGAGTATCTTCCAGCACAAGTTCATGTTTATGTTAGTACGCGTCTGGCTAGATAATTCCTTCGACTAGTTTAAGACAAAAAGCCCTGGGTTATATTTGAGCGGAGAATGCGTCGATATTAATAATCCTGTATCCATATATGAGCAAGGGGGTAATATCGCATTTCGTGAGAACAAGTACGCGGGGGAAAATTCAATAGCTGCGTATTATAATGCGAGCGATGGCTTCTTTTGTGCGGGGCTACAACACAATCGATATAAATATTGAGAGGATGAAAAAGAAAGAGAGAGAGAGAGAAAGCTAGATAATTATGGCAGCGGACTTCAAAGCTTTTCAATGTGATGGATAAGTCAAAGAGCCCAAAGAGGTGCCAATCTCTTTCGAGGCTTTGAGCTGTATACTTACTGTTAAACGACTATAAAGCTTTTTAATGCATCTTTAAAGTATTTTAAAGTCATTTTTGAATTTAACGCGGCAAGGTACGTTATGAACTTTATACTGCAGATACTGCGAAACTTAAAAGCAAATGCTTAAAAAGGTAATTAAATTTTCGACGAAGAATGTTAATCTTCTGTTAAAGTACTTATACTTATAGAATGTTTATAGACTGGAAAAAGTAAACTTAATAACTTTAAGCATAAGGAAAAAGTTATTTATAAAATGTAATCGTTTAAAAATTTCTACCGCAAATTTTACTGTAAAGATTTACATTTATCACCTTCGATTATCTTCATTTCGACCATTGTTGACATATAATTTGTTTAATAACATTCTTTTACGACAATATGAAGTAATAGTTATTTCCGACATTATTGCATCAATAACTGATTTTAATCTCGAGGTTGAAATTATTTTTCGCCCTATATAATGAATGAGTATGTTTCGATATGAATGCAAAGAAGTCGATTCTCGTTCAAGGGAAAGTTTGTTACATAGTGAATGTGGTTATCGACCGAGATGAAAAACAATTTTTGGCACGTACATGAAACAATATTTTTTTATATGGTCGATGCACATTGAATTTGGTAAATTTGAACACTACCAGTTCCACGCATACTGTATAAAAAAATATTTTTTGATATTTTGTGCCCCAAGCTCGTTTTCACGCGCAAGCTCAAAGAAAAATTGGTATGCTGAATCTAGCTTTGTGCACGTCGCATCAAAAAATACGATTCGAACGACCACGCGAGGTTGAAATTCCTATCTCGCAATATCATTAAAATGTACTATTATAGCGCGGGTAAAATCAAGTTTTCCGCAAGAAATCTCAAAAAGACTGAATTAAATGCGCATATCGTGCAATGAAAATTAGTAATTTAATTTTCTTATTGGTTGAAATTGAAATAGATTACAGCAGATCGCTATTTTATTTTCTACCATAAAGTCTTAAAGAAAAGCGAAATTTTACAAAGTATTCTGCTATTTTCTAAGAATAAATTACCGAGCCGTTGAAAAAAATCCGTAAAGATTTTATTAAACGAGCGGATAATCTCGATGCGACCAACAGGCAGATCACTAATGAAGACGCTTGGGTGCGCTCCATCAGTGCGGAGACTCTCAGAGCACGCGCGTTTATCGGCAGCGCTTCCTCTGCAGCGATACTCAATCGCTTTCGCGAACTTTCTGGAATGTCGGGGGGCGCAGGCGCGGGTGTGAGCGCGCACGTCAGGTCGGTCCAATTAAAACTTGCCGGCCGGCCGGCCGGCGTCAAAACGGTATCACCGTCCTCGTCGCCGGAGAGCGGCCGTAATTACGAAGTTGGACGCGTGCACGCGTTAAGCGCCATGTCTCTCTAGGCTATTTGATTTCTCTCTATCTCACTGAAGACCGGGGCGAGAAAACACGATATGTCTGCGCTCGAGCGTTTAGCGAGAAAAGCTCGCCCGAGCTCACCAAAGAGGCGCTCTGCTCGAATCGATCATCGACTCGCGCATCACAAAATACACAATACACTACCCCTCTCCCTCTCTCTCTCCCTAATCTATCTCTTTTTCTCTCTCGGTCTCTGACTTAATCCACACAACATCTCTCCTAGCGTGCTCTCTAGATAGTTCATTTCGCGCAAAATTAAATAAAATATCTATGATCAATAGCTTTTTTTGAAAGTCAAAGATTTTTAAAATATGACCTTCTTTGTATATTCTCTCTCTCTTTCTTTCTGTCTCTATGCCTACGATTTCGTGAAGGTGCTGACCGTGCCGAATGCGGCCGTTGAGGCGCGATTGCTACGAGAGTACACGACACGCGCTCGTTCTCTGAATTCGTGATAGAACGTGCTACGGAGGAGATAGCCCTTCTCGGCTTATTGGCGATTGGAATACAACGCTGACAGTGATCCCAAAGCAGAGAGGCTTTCATACTAAGTACAGGCTTTTCAAGCTGCCTTGGGAAACTTATTGCCAAGCATTTTTTTGGAAAAAAATTATTCATTCTTTTGCGTCGTTGTCTTATTATTATGTTTATTTTTAAAGTCATACTGTTAAAATTACTTTTTGTTAAGTAAAATTATGTCTGGAAAGTCATTTAAATATACGTATGCAAAAATTTAAATAAATTAATGTATTTTAAAAAGAATTGTGTGACCTTACCATATAAAAGACAACTTTTTAAGAAACAACTGGGTAACATAACTTCCTGTTTGGAACTTCTCATCGAAGTGCTTCAGACTTAATCTCTGAGGATGTGTACCTAAAAAAACGTTAATCAAATTTTTGTTTATTACAATCATAAAAATGATATTTTTGAAAAAATGATGATTAAACATAGAGTAAAAATTAATTAAATGTTAAATGGATAATATTATAAAAAAATATTCATAATTTATAAACTTAAAAACTTTTTCGCCCTACAGCCCAGTCAAAATTCAAGCATAAACCATAGCCATGGTCAAGCTTAAGCAAATCCAAGCTTCTTCTTCTCCCCATCTTGTAGGTAAAAGAGCCCAGAGTAAATTTCCATACATACATTAATTCGCATAAGCGAAGAGCAAAGAAATGAGGAATTTCGTGCATTAATTTGATATGAGCGGCTCGGCTAGTATCTCCCTCTCTCGTCGTGCCTAATGCGGACAAAAGCATGCAAAACAGACCTATATGGTCTGCCTGGTGCAAGGGACACCGTCATCTCTTGGGGAGTCGACATAAGAGGGGGGGCCGCTCGGCCGAAAGTCCAAAAAGGCCGGCGTGCCAAAAAGAAGAGAGCTGCAGCAGAGTATATACGAGTAGGTACACGCAGCATACAGAGTCAGAAAGAGAGATGCCTCGGCAATAATTTCACAGCGGTCCCTGGACTTCCGATGCCGCTCTCTGCTGAATAAAACATGAAGTTGAGAGCGAAAGAGAAAGAGAGCCAGAGAGGGACAGAGAGAAAGCGTAGCTAAGCTCTTTCGCGTAATCTACCTAAACGCGCTGGCTGACGTATTTCGCACCGAGAACGGATTCTCCTCGAGACTCTTCTTCGCTGCCGCCTATTCCGATGCCTTGAAAGGGCTGTGAGCCCTGACATCTCTGAGGAATTGCGCGCTATCAGCGATAATGTAGGAAGCCTGCCCAGCGACCGCCCAAAGAAACACAGCCTGAAAGGGGAAAGACCGATTAACGCATGCAGGCGTGCGCGCGCGAGCCCGCGTGAGAGAGAGAGAGAGCTGGGCGGTGTGGACCGATTATCCGAAAGATGTGCCGTGTTTTACGAGGACGCGCAATCGCTTTGTGCAGAGCACGGATTCGGTCGGCCTCTCTGCGGGGGGAATTTGCTCCGCAGAAAGAAGAATGAAAGGAGCACGAGAAAAGAAGGATGAGATAACATCGGCCGTAATGCTAATGGATTTGTTTTCATTTTTATGCGTTTTGCCTTCGTTTTCAGCTGCTCTTTCTAACAGATAAATCTTGACTCTTCGTGAGATTAAATAATGGATTTATTATTTGCTTATTTCGATTTTATACCTTTTATTCGGGTGTTTGATACGTAAAAATAAAAAGATATATAGCAGCTTGGATAATGCTTATAATACTTTTCTTATATTAATATAATATTATAAAACACTTGTCATCAGAAAACATAAAATTATATTTACATTATGACTTGTTTTAGATTCTCATAAATACGAAATTGAAAGAGAAAATGCTTGTTTTACTTTTATTATTGTTTTATTTTCAAAATCTTGAAATATTTAAATTTTATTCTACAATTTTCCATAAAACGTGCATAAATAACGAGCAAAAAATATTCATGCTTGATGGAATCTTTTGTTGAAACACGTTCACAGACACACAGTACTTATTTAATTCCCAACCTTTTGTATGATTTACTTTATTGAATTGAAGTACACTCAAGGCATAAAGAGTAAAAACTGCGAAATCAAAATGAACAAATAAGTACTTTGTCAAAGAACAAATAAGAAGAACTTTCCATTGGAGAGCAATAGTAGATTCACGTTGAGATACGGTTAAATCTTTTACTAACTGCAAAATCATTCTATTGGAAGCATATTTGTGAAATTGTTAATAATAAGCACTTTTTTGACGTTTTATTAGACTTTATTAGAAACATTAAATTAATACTCTAAAATATACGATTTGTGTTATTTATCATCAAATAATGAATAAATATTAATTTAAATGCAACTTGCAAATTAATTTCATTCAATACCTATATTACGGATTATTCCCATTTATTCACTTAGTATAGGTCCAATTAAACGATAAAATTACCCATGTATGATTTATAATAATAATTTATTTAGTCATTATGTTTTTGATTAAGAATTCATTAACATCGCATTATGTATCTTAATCCAACAAATAAGCAAATACAAAACTAGCAAATAAAGTATTTTTTCTAATCCATTGCTATTTAAAACTATTAAATTTAATTTCTCAAACGTAATGTCAGAAAAAAATCATCCGAGAATACAAAGTAACGTTAATCGCGCGAGATATTGAAAAGTTCGAAATCTCGCTCCTACTTATGAATCAGTCTCGATGATTCCGCCCAGAAACTGGAGCACCCAGGCAGCAAGTGGAGCAAAAAGCGGCATCGGCCGAGCGAGGTAAAAAAAAAGGCCAAGGGACGTAGAGGACGCGCGCAAATAGCGCGGATTAAGGCGGAAGAAATTATCCAGATGCCCGTTGGGGGTGGCTCGTGTGCGGTATAACGCCGTGACGTGGACAAATGAGGAGCATTGAGCTCGAGGCTCACCGGCTCTCTTACAACGCACTTCGCGAAAATGGCCCGCGGCGCGGCTCGTCGCCTTTTTCAGCGCGCATTGTGCGCCGGTTGCGGCGAAAGACAAATGTAAGGCCGATGAGAAATAGTCGTCGCCGAGAGAAGAAAAAATTCCCCGCGAAAGGAAAACGTGGAACGCACTTCAGCAACACTGCCCGGATCGAATTCAGCCGTGAAATCTTCAAATTAATGAACTGCCTTTGAGCTTTGCTGAGTTATAAGGACATGTAAAACTGCGAAACTATGCGCTCTGCCTGGAATACTCGTAGCGGTGAAGAGAGAATTCTAGATTTCGACAGTCCTCTATAAAATTTCAATCAATTTACGAATCGAGATAGTTTGACGAGGCGCATTATCGAATAAAGAAGTGTTCAAAATATGAATTGTGGCCAGTATACATTACCATCAAATCAATGTTAATTTTTAACGACCAATATCTATAGTTTAATTTTCGATTATTTGTGATTTTTTATATAATGAAGCATTTGACGTGTACAAAGGCTTTAATAAAAGCTCAGTTCTTTGAACTTTAAAACGACTTCTCAAATAACTCTCTCCTACATGCGTTGACCAAATTATAATAGTTTAAGTCAAACTATGTTTGGGTATTATTCCAGATTCCAAGGTCCATTCAACAAAACGCCGAGATAGGTATTTAATGTTTTGGAATAAACAATCACTTATTCACAAAGTTTCATCGGAATTGGTGATCCAAAGGAGGGATATTCTCCTTGTTAGTTTATAGAAGTGGATTTATTTATTACTTACAAGGAGAGTCCAACCTTCGGATCACGAATTTTGATGAAACTATGCAAAATGATTTTTTTACCTAAAATATGAGACTCGAGTCTCGGCGATTCATCCAGTAGGACTTAAATATAATATATATAGCCCATTTCAGTAACACAAAGACCAAAAACATGGTTTCATTTGAACTCTTATAACTTAATCAAAATTTTTAGTAAAGAATTGTTTGAAAACTCGTTTCAAAATGCTATAAGAAAAAGCTTTATTCAATTCCCAATTTTTTTTTTACTGTATATATTTTTGAAAATGTCATCCAAAAAGTATATTATATTATAAGGGTAAATAAAAAGGGATCCCAATTTTCAACAACTTATATTATAAAAAATAAATAAAAACAAAAAAACTAATTACTTGATCGTGATGTGCAATAAAAATAATTGACTTTCAATTAATTGTCGTATGGTACAGTTCATTTGAATAGATGAAAGATTAAAGTTGAATGAAAACATTGAAGAAAATATTCTTGCAACTTCTGGATGCAAGCTTAACGTTGATTAATGTACTTTTCATTTGACTAGAAAAGTTTGGCGTACGATTTGCGTAATACCTATTCTTTATCGTTCAATCTTGAATCTGCAATCTAGAAGCTTCTATTCAAACTATTTTTCAATCATTCAAAAATTTCTGATTTAAAATGAAAAAATTGCACGAATCGTCGAAAATTTATTTCTAAAGCCTCTTAGAACTAGAACGCCAATCTATCAATCTCAAACCAATGTTTATTGTAATTTTCATTTTAAATCGAAAGCATGTCTTTTGAAACGGTTTAATATACATTTAAGGATATCTCTAGCTAAAAAATCTGCGACGCGGGCAATTCGAAGACAGCGTAGCACAATTACACTTGACAGATCTGGAGACGGGAAGTAACCTGTGATCCCCGGTATTGCGTAATATTCTCTGAAAATTTCGCTGGAAAATCCTTTTATAAGCGAAATTTAAAATCAGCTGTTTATCTCAGCGAGCAGAGAAGTAAACATAAATCGTACAACGAGTAACAAGCGTTTTAAAATAATTTGCTTCGCTCGATGTCACACTTAACTAAAGATCTATCTCGGTAATTTCTCGTGACTATCTTCCTTTCTCTCTCTCGCTCTCATCGAAGGCCAGAATAAGTCTTGTTGTCTCGCGAATTTCATCCCGACGAAATCGCTATCCTACGATCTAAAGCTCTCTTATCTGGCTCCCCGCGCGGCTGCAGTTGCAGAAAGAGAGCAAGAAAGATGTCATTTGCGAATCTAGGACGTTGTTATCGCGCGATAATGAACATCCGAGAAAGGCGCACTAAGACGCCGAGAACGGAAAAAATCGCAGAGACGCAGAAAAAGGAGGAGCTGCTGGAGGCGGAGAAGGAACGAGTCGACAACGCGAGCTTTAATGAGGTAGCTTAGTTCGAGGGGGTGAACAGGCGGCCAAGTCGAAAGGTACGATCAACCGGCAATGGCTAGCAACCGACTCATTTTCTCAATGACCGACCAATCAAACGATTTGCACTCTTAATATCTTGTTTATGAAATTAAGCTTCTGTTTTATCAAACAAAACAGCTGTTGTCATTTTATTGTACGAAATTTAAAATTTACTATTACTGTTTATATATAATTAAAGGATAAAAATATGCTTTTTATTCATAATATAAAAAAGCAATATTTTGAGAAATCGCATTATCGATTCATTCTTATAAGCCCGATATGATCTCGATATTACAGTGCACAGCACTCGTGAGTCTAGGCCCGAGCGCTCTATGAGCACAAGTAGCATTTCAAGAACAAGCTTGCATGGATGAAAAGAGAGGCGCACAATCCTCCTCTTGTATATCTCTCACGATCTCCTCTCTTTCTCTTTCTGTCGACAAGGTCGTCCAATTGTTTCGAGCGCGCGCCATTATACAGGCCGAACTTTAAAATCGCTAGCGATCGAAATCGATCCTCTCCTCTCTAAATGCTCTCTCTTTCTCTCTGTACGACTCCCATCGTTATCCTACGAGCAGCGACGAAAGCCTGTGTGTTACTTTCGCAGCGGGGGTGCAGCAGCCATTGTTAAGCTAGTTTCACGATTATTAATTCCAGTCCGTCTGGGGGCTCAAGCGTGAGCGAGCTCTTTTCCCACCCGCGGATCTACACGAGCGCACAATGGCAATAACAATAATAATAAGGAAATCGCGCAGCCCATGAATGAGCCTTTCTTTGTCCACGCGAGCGCCGAGGTATATATCTGGCCGTGCTTTGGCTTAAATGAATAATGCCAGCTTTTATTAAGTCACCGCTGCTCGCGGTTAAAGGCATAAGGGAAGAAGCTATCGTTTATTTTCATTATTGCAAGCGTAGTAGCTAATGTGAGAATTCTACGCTATTTCTTCTAGTTTTCTTACTGTGTTAAATGTAGAACGGACATTACTGAATGCCAGCTGAATTACATTAGCGATGATCACTGGATAGTGGAAAGGAAGGTGCGTGGTTGGTCAGCTGAACGAATTCATTCAAATGCAAGTAGCCACATGCGTATTTGCGCACGTGATCGAGTGTTTACAAATCGATTAGCGCGAAGGAAGTAGAAAATACGCTTACAATTATTTGGAGCTGATTATTAATATAAAAAATTTTTTACTTTAAGCCCGATCTACTGGTGGAAACGGGAAATGCCGATCTAGTGACTTAATTATTTAGGCTTTGATTTTCGATGTGTACTTGATAGAGTACTTAAAGTAAGTATTTTTAAATAATGCAAGTGTTAGTGGTGATATTTGTCAGTGGTACAGATCAATGCTGTGAGTGACAGAAAAAATTCTGTATTATTTAAAAGCGTAGTTGAAAGAATTATTATTCATTTGGTAAATGAAGTAGAAATAGTCAGACTAGGTCAGACAAAAATAATATATGAAAATTTTCCAAAATTTACTGTTTTTAGTCTTGCTTTATTAGATAAATAATAAAGTTATGCGACTCAGAGTGCTGTATCAAATACTGCTGTCCTTTTAAAATCGTTGTAATGGCCAAATTCAGTTGCAACTCTCTTTCTCACACACATATTCGTAAACTCGCATACACATCTATACACACACACACACACACACACACACATGCGCGCACACGCACACGCACACGCACACACACACACACACATGTCGCACGCATGCAGACGCACGGTCACACATATAAAGGAGAGATGAACTGCAAAAAATTGCATGCAGTGCGCGCTTGGGCACGTAAGAGCAGCGCTCCTGCCCTGTAAGCACTTGGCTTTCGCTCGATACCAAGAGGAGCAGGAAAATAAGAGCATCGCGCGCTTGTGTTTGATCTTAAAGGTCGAAGTAGGGGGTGAGCGTTCACTGTAAAGGGAAAATGGACGAATCAGCCCGGTCTTTAGATATATTGCGCTGCCCAGAAAGGAGCTCACGGCCGCTGCTGCTGCTGCTGCTGCTGCTGCTGGCGTTGCTCAAACGGAATGCCAATTCACAGCGACGACGACGACGAAGACGGCGGCAGCCTGCCTGCCGACAAAAGAATATGCGATTCCCTTTCTCTTTCTCTTTCCTTCCTTTGCTCCTCTGCGGCAGCACCTTTCATTTGTTCCATCCCGACTTCCTCTTTAGGACGCGTCTTTGCGCGCGAAGAAAGAAAGAGAAAGCCTTTGCATCATTGAGGTTTTATTTAGCGCTCACGACGTGATCGCCCTGTTTATTAGCTTTCGCGGCCTGCAATTTCTGGCGTGCGTGCCAGCGACGCCCGATTTACTTGGAAGTGATGCTGCTATGCACGCTAATAGCTGTGCGAACGCACGTGACAGCTGAACAAAGCTTCGAGGGAACTGCCTTCTTATTTTATTAAATACTACGACGAAAAAAGCTTTTTAATTGTCATGATCAATTAAATAAATTTCAATTGATTCATCGATTATAAAATACCAGACGGAATTGTTTTCATCTGGAAATCTCAATAAAGGCTTCTCTAGTTTCATCCAGATTAATAGATTCAAATATCCAGAGATGAAACGCGAGAAGAGGAATGCAGATAATTTTTTTTTTTTTCTCTTGCCGTCGCCTCGGCGCGAGGCAGCTAGCGCAAAGCTCCTCGGGCGCAAAACTTTGTAACGTACTATTGCAGCGAGAGAGCCATTACGGCAGAGACGCAGTCGTAAAGCCAGCGATGCGAGCGCGGCTCGGAAAAATAGGTCGCATGCAAATTGAAACCCGATTTTTTCTCATCTACGTTCCAGCGCTAGTAGTTTAAGTCAGAGAGGCGAGTGGTGCTTTAGAGCTGAAAAACGCCTCCTTCTCAATTAATCGAGAAGAGTGATGCTCGCAAGCTGGGCTCGGGCAAGGAAATAGTTTGGCGCGGGCCGATATGCGCTCGCGCTATCTCGACGACTCGGTTGGGAGTAAATTCTGGGGGCGTACGTCAGCTATGTGCACCGCTTGCGCGCGCGGTGCCCGACAGCCGGCGGCCCAGGAGAGAGAGAGAGAAAGAAGGAAGAAAAAAGAAAAGAAGAGAGAGAGAGCGCGAGCGGGGGTTACAATCTCCCCGACGACGACAAGGAGTGAATTCCACTCACGGAGCAGCCATAAACCAAACACCTATCTCACATTCCGAGGAATACTCCAGCTTTGTTCTTTATCGTCTCCTTCTCCCTCTGCTTCTCCGACTTTGCAGTCCCTTTCTCTTCTTTCTCTTCCTTTTTCATCCGCGCTCGCGACTTCGACGTCTCTTCTCTCTCTCTCTCTCTCTTTCTCTCTCTCTCTCTCCAGCGACCGCGTGGCTCTCGCGCAAGCGGGCTTGAATTATAAAGTCGACACGCCCGGTGAATAATGTACGCGTCCTCTCGCGGTTGTCGCTGCTGCTGCTGCTGCTTCTCTTCCTCCCGCTGCTGGTGCTGCTAATATTTTTTTATCCTTCTTCGCGCTATACTCACCCCCCTCTGTTTTTCTTTGTGTACACAGAATCAGGACAATGCACGCACGCGAGGAGCTCGAATAGACAAACATTTACGCGTAGTGCGTTTCTCTATCCTGCGCTCTGGCAGCGACAATGCCAAATCCATTGTTTATAAGTTCCTATGGTAATTTCCAGCGAGCGCCTAGTCTACAAGTGCTACGAGCGCGCAAAAGCACGTGCATTGGCTGTACCGTTGCAGCAACCACAGCATGCGTAACGACTATTCCGCTGCTGCTGCTGCAAGCGCGGCTGGATGTCGCGGCAGAATATTGTAAATTTTTCTGCTTTTCTTTTTTCCATATCGCGTTTAAAAATCCTCCGAGGAGAATTCGCGATTACGACGCAAATGCTAATTATATCTAATGTTACAGCCTTTGTCTGAGATTGTGCTTGCAATTTAATCTTAGGTGATAAGATTTTTTATTTTCTAAATTTACGGTATTTCAATTGTAGGTTTCTTTTACTGCAAAGGCTTTGGAAAATCAGAAATATCTTTACTTTAATTTAAATCAAATTTAAAGTTGAATACAAAGTTTTTAGCGTTTTTTGAAGCTGAAAATTGAACGAAATTGTAATAAACTCAATTTCAAAGACTTGTTTTAGAGCAAATATGCGTTTAACGACACTCCTAATTCTAGTTTATGACACTTTTTTTATTAAATATTTTACGCGTATTTTTGTTACATCAGTTATCATATCGTAAAATAGAAATATAAAAAATGAATCTTTCATTTAACTACGAGCATTTCCGTTATCGACGACATTTTCATTAAAGAGAAATTTTAACACCAATAAAATAGAAACTAAAATTGTTTATAATTTTATTAGCAAATAAAAGTTTCTTTCCGATAGTGCTTTTAGCTGTACCGTGGGCAGGCCGCAGCGCGCTGCATCAGTTGCGCCATGAGCGCCAATCAAATTAATTTTTAATAGCATGCGTTTGCGATGTATATACTTTTCCGGCCTGGTTTTCGTCTATTTTTCTGAAATATTCTAAAAATTCGAATTCCCTGAAAAATTAAGCCTGTAAAATCCTGCTAAACGAGATTTGAAAATCTTAAAAGCTCTCGTAACAAAAAGAAATCCCAAGTCCCCAACGAACGAGAGGCTTACGCGAGACAAAGCCTTTACAAAATTATTAATCTCGACGAAAACATGACCCACATAAACGAAACGAAGGAGCGAGGATCTCGGAGGAAATATATACGTATATAGCGGGAAGGTCGTTGGCGTCACGAGCTCAAAAAAAAGCTTATAAAGAGTCCCAGCTAGCGGCGGCGGCGGCGGCAGCGAGGCAAAAAAACGCGCTCATGCTGCCGCAGCTAGAGAAAAAGGAAGAAGCTTTTAAAATTCGCGCAAGTAGAAAACTGCTAAAGCAATTGCCGCTGTAAACGCTACGCGGCCGCAACAAAAAGACCTAGAGCTTGCTGGGGGATCAAAGAAAAAACGAGAGGGAGAGAGAGAGAGAGAAGTCGACGAAAGTAAGAAGCAGAAGCAGCAGTGGCAGAGCGCCGTTGCGTTTCGGCCCGTGTTACACCCTTGGCAGATGGGCACGAGCGTTTTACAACCGACCATAAAGTCGCGTGCAGCAAGCTTGAGGAGAGAGAGAGAGAGAGAGAGAGAGAGAGATCTTGCACTGCTACGATCCTCAAGCTCCAGGGCGGCTTGAAACGCTTGGCTCCTGTGTCACCGGTTGAATAATAATTCGCGAAATTGCAAAAAGGCTTATAGACGGCAGCGGCTCTTTTAGCGATCATTCCGAGTGCGGTACACGTTACTTATCGCCTCGGCGCGCGCCGCCTGCTACGCACCGTGAATACAATTATCGCCTCTTCACTTCGTCTTATTCTATCCGTAGAAAACGACGCGGCCGGTATAAATATTTATCAGGCCGCGCCCCCCCGCAACGCACGAGCGTCATCGGTATTCGCTCGGCAACGCCGGAAATTGAAATCGCCGACTTCCTCTCCTCTCCTCTCCTCTCCGCTCTCATCTCATCTCCTCTTCTCCACTCGACCAAGCTTTTTAATTTCATGGAAAATTAAAAACAAATATATGATGACCCCTAGCCATTCAAAATACATACACAATCTTCAACTCTTCCATTTTTAACGCTTCAGAAATTAACAATCATATTAGATAGAAACGCTTTTCATGATCCGATTACCAATCTCGTTTTGCTTCTCTCGAGTGTTAATTTTCAAATAATCATCCGCCATTTATTCCAGAATTTCGAAACATGTAAATTAATAAGTTGTTAAATCAAGAATTTGAAAGGGTCGGGCAAAACGATGAGATGGAAGCATAAAAGCGCAAAGGATGGAAAAGTATGCCGAGTCAGTGGTTCGCCGTTCGCCAGTTCTTGCATAGCTGCAAAAAATATGACTGATGCTGGCTGCTTTCCTGTAGTCCTGATCCTGCGCAGCGTAACATCTGCGGCTGTTTCTTTCTCACGAAAAAGTGGGTCTTCGACTTTTTCACTTAAGAACGCTCAAAATTACTTTTTAATATAACAAAACCTTTTTTTATACAAATGATAAATGTTTCAAAGTACAAGAAGATACTCCCTAAATACAAAAAAGTGAATAATCCTTTTTCTACAGTTAATAATCGTAACAACAGTTTTAAGCACATCGTTGGGAAAAAGTGCATAATTATTGCAGTAATACCCAGTCTAAAGGTAAAAATGCTGTTTAAAAAAGTAAATGTGAACCTAGGTAATCCTATTTATAAAACTTTATAATTCTATACTTTCCTGTTTTTCTAGCGAGGTCTCTGTCGTACAGCGTTGCAGCAAAAGTGAAACTTTCACTTTTCTATGTTTTGGTAGCATGCGTTTATTTCTTTATGCTATTTTTTAAGAAACAAAAAATGTATATATATAGAAATAAATGATACATCAAAAGAGAAAAATGCCGCACGTAAATTATACGCTTATCAAGCAAAAAGTTGAAGAAGGGTGTGTTTTTGTATTAGCATACTTTGCATTTTCGTGTGTGACCGATGAACTTGGCCCGATAAATATTATACGAGCGTATACAAAAAAGTTCTTTAGTGCGGTTATTCCCCGAGGTTCCATATTATTTTCGAAAGACTTTTTCTTATACAAAGTTGGGGTAGCTTTGAATTTTCACGATTTTACGGGAAAACTTTCATATTTCCACAATTTTTCGAGAAGCGTATTTGATTTTTATGCCAATGGAATGGAATATCTTAAAGTCAGCCACAAACTCTCTGGAGAAAATCTTTATTTTACTAGATGGTCCTTTGTCGTAAGCAAAAAAAAACGGATCAAATATTACTTCTAGGTACTGAACTTGTTTGTTCCACTGAAACTCTACTAAATGTTAATCACGGAACTATAAAACTATTGAGAGTTTTATTATTAGTTTATAGTGAGAAAAAAAACATTATGTAATTTTATTTCCAACAATTAAAAATTTAGAAAATTCAATCTAATTTACTGCATAATTCATTAAGTTATAGTATAAATTTACGTCTTTAGCTTTTAAATTTTAAAGAACGAGAAATGTACCAATAGTTCCGAAAAATGATTAAAACTTTTATTAAAAAATCTGACGGGTTTAGAAAATAAAATTTGTAACAAGCTTTTATATTACAAAGCTGCAGTAAAACGAGTTATTTAAAAGTTTTTTAAAAATAGTTTTGAATTAACTAAAGCCGCTTTTATACTAAAATAATTTTTTTTAACAACAGCTACTTCACAAAGGAATAGTGTAAAATTGAATAAAAGCTATATAAATATATATAAAGAATTTAGTATTAACAAGAAGAATATCAATTCAACTAGAATAGGGTTTCGATCAAACAATGACAATTTAACTCTGTGAAGTGATTTCTAGTATTTAGTAATGAATCCCGCTATCTGTAGTTGATGTCAAGTACGGTTTTACTAGATATCTATCTCTAAAATATTCAAAATTTCATGCTCGCTTGTATGCTTGAATTTGAAAATTTAACGCTCTACTGAGATTTATAAATCAAACTTCGAATGTCAAAATATTGATACAAAATTTTAAACCTCGGCAGTAAAAGTTTAATAATTCATTAATCTAGTTAAAGATTCAAATTATTCCACTTACAAATTAAATTTCCTTTCTGTTAATTTGAAAATCTGCAATTTTCAACAATAAAATGATCGAGATAAACAATAAACGCACTGCCGATAAAAATCAAATCTAATTTTTTCTCGATTTGCTTTTTAAACGAGCAGAGCGCATCCGCGTTTCCTCCTCCTCCTCCTCAACTGAATAAATAAGAGCCATCTCACAAGTTGAAAGTTAAAGTCAATATACTTCCTTCTTTAATTTGATTCTCCAAAGTACTCTCTCTTGTCGGAAACGTTAGATTTTAAAATTACTCCCTCCTCCCTCCCTTCCGACTCTCAAGTACCCATGAATCCGGCAGTGTGCGCTGCCCATCGGAACAAATCAGGATCTATCCGGAATTTAATATTTGGCACTACATAAAAATAGCCCGGGGGAGAGCAGCTCCTCAGTTATCATCGATCGAAATCCGCGGCGTCTCCCCGGGCTCCGAGATTTCATATTCTCCGGTCTCTGTTAGCTCAAAGTATTATAACCTCCTGGCTGGTGGGCGCGCATCGCGCGACGTAAAACCAGCGGGGCCGCGCGCGAGCGAGCAAAATTTAAACTCGGAAAACAAACCTGCTCCCGCGAAATCCGACTAGAGACACTGGGGAAGTTTAACAACCTTATATATTTTTCCGGTGACGCAGCTAGCGCGCCGCGCGAATATAAATCGTTTTAGAAGTTAACGCGCGCGAATTTTCGGATAATCTTAATCGGAATTGTTAAGTACGGCTTTCGGGGAACTTTCCGTTGGCAGTGTTCGGAGCCGTCGTCTGCAGGGAATGTGCGAAGAGCGACGCCGGGGCTGCCACACAACTGACTCGAATCGCTGAGACTCGAGAGTGTGCATATATAAAGTCGGCCGGGCCAGAGAGTCCATGGACTTGCAAGACTGGAAATAATAGTCGCCTTAAATCCCTGAATTATGCTCGCGCTATTTTCCGGCTTCTCTCTCCCCTGTCTGCGTAAATTCGCCTCCCCCGCCGCCCTCTGGGGTAGAGAGCGCGCATGCATAAGCGCGCACCGGCCAACTGGCTCGGCCCGACACTTTTACGCAAGATCTTTCCTCGGCGTGTCGCGAGCAACGGGCGCGGATAATTCGCTCAATATAACCCGGATACTCGGGCGATATATGCGCCAGCGCCGCTGCCGTCCAGCAGCTACTCGTTAAATTTCATTCTCTCGATCGTGTTTCCTCCCCCTCGACTCTACTTGCGCGCGCGCGCGCGCGCGAGCTAGCGGCTAGAAGCGATAATCCAGCGAATGGTCTGGCAGGGATCGTAACTTGCAGCTCGATATCAGGCGCTCTCCTCGCCTCTCATCTCCTCTGCTCTCGCAATAAAAAGATAGGAGGAGAGCCGGACTCGGACAATCCTTTGGCGGCAGGGCGAAAATTTTCGAAAATTTACCGCGATTCAATTGGACTCTCGCGCAACGAGCTCGAGGAGATTAATTTTATTGCGCGTTCTCGGGAGCCTCGGATTCCTGCCGCAGTGATTTTCGCCCGCTATACAAAGAGCGGCCAGAGCGACCGATCGCGCGCCGCTGAAAGCGTTCCGAAATTCTGGCACGAAGTGTATAGAGGAATTATACGAAACACGTTGAGAGAGAGAGAGTAAGCGAGAGAGGGAGAATTTCCCTCTGTGCAGCAACGAACGAGAAACTATGCGGAGGTCCGCCGGCGCTAAGCAAGAAGAAAAGAGAAGAGGAGGGTAAGGGGCGAGCCTGGAAACAAGGCTCGTACACGGAGCTCCCATTATTTTCCAGCGGCGGTAGCAGCCGGAGGCTCCGCTCTTGCAAGCGAGAAAATGAAGCAGCGAGGGAGAGAGGACGAATATCGCTACGCGAGAAACCTGTGTGGATGTCGACAGAGAGCTGGACACGGCCGATTACGCCCGTCAGAGAATAATTTATACATAAGGGGAAATTTTTATTTATAAGCAAAGACAGCTGCCCGTGTCCCGCTGGAGAAAGATCTTTCCATGCCGACAGCAACAACGTGCTGATTATATTATGAGAGCACTTAGCATCCCGGTTAAATGAAGGGGCGCGCGCGCGCGAGTGAGCGCAAGCGCCGCCGTTACTCTGACTATAGGGAGACCGTGCCAGCCTCGCTCTGTGTGTTTGAAGATGAGAAAGGATTAATAGCTGAGAAGGAGCTTTTAAAGCTCAGCTTGTATATATCTCATTATGAGCGCCGGACGAATGTTGTTGCCAGAATATGGAGGCTATTTTTCAGGATTTGGACTACTGTTTCGTCTACACGGATTATATTGCTTTTTCTTTCTTTTATGTTTAACCTATCAAGACTGCTATCAACAATAAATCAAAATAAGTTTCGTTTTTCTGAAATTTTACTATTTTAAATAACAGAAATTTTAGAAACATTTTAAACATAAAAAATCTTCATTTCAGCAGCCCTCCTCATTTCTGCTAAACTCATCTCTCACATAAACTTTCTTAAACGCCTAGTACGTTCTTATTCCACGTACTCCCCGCACATTATGCAAGAACAGCGAGTTTACATACATCGAGAGCATAATAGGCCACATTTTAATTCGCGAAACGTACTTATATATCCCCCGGTAATTCTATGCTAGGGCTAATGAAACACTTTACAGCTCTAAACGTAGCGCATGCGCGCCGGCAGTAAATTTATCCGAGCTGAGACACACGGCTCCTTTTCATGAGATACTATACCCTTAAAGTTTCGCCAGTGCGAACCGCGAAACGTACAACTTCATCAGCCTTCCAAACTTTCAGTCGTCCGTTACAGAACGATGAATTTCCGTGGCTTCGTTCCTCATTAGACGCTTCGTTACGACAATTTCCGATCTCATGCATAACTGACTCAGCCGTGAAATCATCGTTTTTCTTTTTCACGGAAATTTTTTAACGGAGAAAAGACGCTGCGTAGTTGCGGTCCCTCGAGGAGCTGTAAAAAGACGGTTTGGTCGCTTTCCAATTGGCGCGAACAACGGCTCTACTATACGCAAATATATAAACCAGTGCACTAATACAAAGCATAAACATTTAGCGCAGCTATACGTTTTATGTATGTACCGGCAATGGTACTTGATTATTCAAATTTCTAAGTTTATCCTTTCTTTTAGCCTTCAGTTTCGGTGATGGACGTGCTGAAATCTGAGTAGTAGATTAGCTAATTGAATGAGTGCTAGTATAAGAAGAAGGGTGTGGTATTTGTGTGTGAAATCTGATACATACATTGGACTTTTTATAATAGACTCCTTAGGTACATTATTAAAAGCTCATTACTCAATAAAGTAAATGAATATTCCAAATTTATAACCAAATATGGCTTCCAAGCTTCAAAGAAATACGTCTTTTGGTAGAGTTTATAAGAAAACATATCTGCAATAAGTAATATAACTTTTTAGTTAGGACGCTTAATTTTCTAACTCATTTTAAGCGGATGTCTCATGACAAAAACCTTGGCTGAGCACTACTTCACTGGCTCTACCGCATGCGATCGAAACCGTAGGTTAAAAAAAAAGAAGTTCTGATATTATCTATCCTTGAGATCAAAGTTTCCGGGCTGCAAGCGAGTTGGTGTTTGGAAGGGCTAAGTAAAGAGTATGGTTTTTCTCTGGCTCGTCAGCTGCGCTCGCGCGCCTCTTCAAAGTTGCCTTAAACTTTCTTGTATCGTAAAATATTGAATAAGAGCGTTTCGCCCTGCCGCGTGAGAGCGCTTGGTGGACGGAAAAAAATCTCTGCTAAAAGTTGCACACTTTACTTCCTATACACACTATGCGATGCATTCCCGTGACCGCGTATAGCAATGTTGTACACTTGTTTTTTCATTGGGATATATCCAAATATATTTACATTTGTTTATATTTAAAATATTGTTGAAATATAAAAACGCAATGTACTTGATAAATAAAAGCTAGAAAAATTTTTATGTAATTATTATTTTTTTAGAATACCTTTATTATAGATTGTTAAACATTTGAAATTTTACTCGTAAAATTACAACATTGTAGCAGGTAATTTTGCAATACAGATTTAACGTTATGGAAAATTTTACTTGAGCATTAACTCTTTATTGAATAATATTATGTATATAGAAGAACAGATAGCTATCAATAATCCTTACATTTCCAAACATTGTACGATAGTTCGACAGCTAATTAGCTTGGGTTAAAAGCACACAATACGATGTACCCGTACTACCTACAACTATTCAATAAAATTGATGAACATGCCTCAAAAGATATTGTTTCCTGTAATACCAAAGTATAGATGCATCGGTAGTAAAATATTAAAAGAAATAACAATTAAAAAAAAATTTTGAAAATCTGTTAGTTGTTAATTTATAAATATCACAGTATAGAGCTGTTAATATTAATACAAGGAAAATTTTGAAGATAATTTCAATTTGGCAGGAAAGTTACAGGTTAAAAATTAGTTTGCGAAAATAAGATGCTTTACTATATGCTTAGTAGAAATCAAATGCTATAATTAACGCGTTATAAGAATTTATAAGTATGTAATAATAATAATAATAATAATAAAAATAATCTATTCTTAAAAGCGAGGTACACTGGGTCACTATCATATCTGCCCGAATGTTCATTTGAATTTTTGAAATTTAATTGAGATAAGGTTAGTCTCGGCTTGTT